>JANAVB010026000.1:4612570-4684405 GCA_029216955.1 Iris pallida
TGAACTCTGGTTCAAAGTCAGACCAAACTGAATGTCATTCGAGTGTGGGGGTGTCTGCGGTATGTGAAACTCCCAGATCTGAAGATTCAGAAGCTAGGGACAAGGACTACGAAGGCGATCTTCTTGGGGTATGCCGAGAAGAGTGATGCTCGGAGATTTCTTGATATTGAGTCAAATCATATCATCGAATCTCGCGATGCTGAATACTTTGAAGATAAGTTTGCAAAAAGACAAAAAAACATTATTCTTTCGGACATTTCGGAAAATGATGTAGGCGCAAATGAGACTGAAATCTCATATGAGCAGCAGTAGTCCAAGAAGAAGCTGTGTTGATGAAACAACTCTTGTACCAGAACTCGCAGAGCCGTCAACTAAGCGAGCAAGGAGACCGAAAGGACTTCGGAGATGACTTTGTCACCTATCATGTGGAAGCAGATCCGCTTACTATGATGAGGCGATGAAGACAGAGATGCTATCTTCTGGAAGGAGGCAGTGAATGACGAGTTTGACTCTATCACCTCCAATAACACATGGGTGTTGGTAGATCTACCTGAAGGAGAAAAGCCATCGATGTAAATGGATCTTCAAGAAGAAGATGAAGGCAGATGGAACTATTGACAAGTTCAAGGCCAGGCTGGTAGCCAAGGATTTCTCAGAAACAGGGGATAGACTACTTTGATACATAGCTCCAGTAGCCCGGATGACACTATCAGGATGTTAATCGCTCTTGCAGCTATACATAAGTTGGTGATACATCAGATGGATGTAAAGACAGCATTCTGAATGGGGAGCTGACCGAAGAGATTTACATGCAACAGCCAGATGGTTGTCGTCAAAGGTCTGAAGACAAAGTCTGCAAGTTGGTAAAATCATTGTATGGTTTGAAGCAAGCTCCAAGATGTGGCATGAGAAGTTTGACAAGTTATTAGGTCAAATGGCTACGGAGTCAGCGAGACAGACAATATGTTTACACAAAGTTCGCTGATGGAAGAGGAGTCATCGTTTGTCTGTACGTGGACGACATGCTAATCTAGTACGGATATAGGCTGTGTCACAGAGACAAAGAAGTTCCTCTCAACCAAGTTCAGTATGAAGGACTTGGGGGATGCAGATGTCATCTTGGGCATAAAGATCATCGGACAGACACTGGAGTAGTGCTGTCACAATCTCACTATTGAGAAGATGCTCATAGCTATGGGTATAAGGATCTTCCAGGATCGATACGCCATACAGGTGTGTGATCAGAAGCTGAATGAAGCCAAATTCAAGGAAAAGCGTCAGGCAGCTGGAGTATTCTAGCGTTATCGGAAGTTTGATGTACGCAACCTCTGCCACAAGGCCTGACATAGCTTTCGCCGTGGGAATGCTGAGTCGGTTCAAAGCAACCCAGGGGTGAGCATGGAAAGCTGTGAAGCAGGGTTGATGAGATATCTCAAGAAAACTCAGACATATGCATGCACTACAACGGGTATCCGACAGTAGTAGAAGGCTTCAGTGATGCTAGCTGGTGTTCAGAGGTGGAAAGCGAGAGATCCATAGGTGGATATTCTTTTCCTGGGGTGGAGCGCTATATCGTGGAAGTCGAAGAAGAAGCAGACTATACTCTCTCGTTCCTCCATGAAATCTGAATTCTATGTACTTGAAACTGCAGCAGATGAAGCAGAGTGGCTTGGGAGTCATGATGATCTTCCAGTGGTTGGGGCTCAGATACCGGTGATACCGATATACTGTGAAAACCAGGCGACGCGGCGGGGTGGCATCAAAATGACCTCTTCAACGGGAAGAAGAGGACTGTGCGGTTGAAGCACAGGGCAGTACACGATCTTATCAAAGAGGTGTAATTGCAGTAGTAGTTGATGTTCGGAGTCAGGAGAACCTGGCAGATCCGTTCACAAAGGGCCTCAAGCGCCAGTTGGTCGATGACAGCTTGTAAATGGGCTTGAAGGCATTCTGATAGGTGTCTTTGCAATCCTACCATAAGTTTTATGCTATTAGTTCAAAGAGAAATCTACTAGGCATCTAACTTTTGGTTCAAAGAGGATCATGACTGGGAAACTATCAGGTAACGGTGGGTGGTACTTGTTCTATGGAACTGGAAGGGATACGGACCCATAACAAGTTGTCTACTATGTATTTTTTCTGCGGAAAAACTGATCCTGTGAAAGGTTGGCTTAAACGCCTTAATGAGTTCTCAGGCAGAGTGAATGTCTGGTGTGCTTTACAGGAAGCACGTAGAGCAGTACTACAAGGAGTGAAACTCCATGCTACAGTGGGGGGACTCCACCATGAGGTTCCCAGGTAGGGGTAATGCCTCGGCTTTGCAAGCCAAGTCACAGCGGCGTAGCACCGCAAATAGGCAGGTAGCCTAATGCTGATGACGTAATTAAGAGTTGTAGACAGCACTACAAAGGGGAGGATGGCCCCATGTTACAGTGGCACGACACCACGATGAGGTACCCAGGTAGGGGTAAAGCCTCGGTATTGCAAGCCATTGCGTTGCGACGTAACACCGCAAGGAAGATTCAGGCTTCATGCTGGATAGTTGGCACTACAAAGAGGCTTGTGACCTCATGCTACAGTAGTATGACACTACGATGAGGTTCCCAGGTAGGGTAATGCCTCGGCTTCAGGCCATGTCATAGCGGCATAGCACCGCAAGGAAGCGCAAGGCTTTGCCATCTCTCTTTAATAAAGAACTCACCTAGTGTATGGAAAGAGATCAGGCCATCTCTTGAGGGTAAACTTGTAGACGCCCAAAATTATACACTAAAAACCAGGCTGGCACAGGGCCTTTAATGTGCAGCTAGAAGTACACCGTAACTACACTGTGTGAGTGGGAAGAATTACAATTGTGGTGCAGAATTCAAGGCGTAGTCCATTCTTGTATTACATTGTTATTTAACCCATGCGGGAAGATTCAAGTCGTCAGCGACATCTATCCTAATGCAAAATGGACAGTTACTGTGGGGAACGCTCAACCCTGGACACATATATATGTTGTGATATGTGGGGGATTGTTGGTGCTTTTTTTACATGGAGAGAGCTTGCTCTCAACATGCCTTGTAAATTTTAGTCCCACATCGGAAATGCACCATGAGTTATCTCAACATATACTTGGGTGTATTGTTAAGAGATGCACATGGGGTGGTGACCCTAAGGAGGGAACCATGTGGGTGATTTTACAAGGAGGTAAGTATAAGGCTCCAAGGATTAAGCATTAATGCTTTTGTCATTCTCTGGATTAAATTCCACTTGGAGCTAAGCCCCAAGGGGCTTAGCGACTCGGACTCGACTTGGACTCGAACTCGGGCTCATGGGCTCATGAGGCGTAATGTGGCATTTTGTTGCGCACTTAGCACGTCAGCAGTCATGCGGTCTTATGCGGCATGCGCTCATATGTGGCCATGCGGTCTTATGCGGCAGGCTCATATGCGGCCATGCGGTATGCAGCAGATGCGGCTCATTGCGGCCTCATGCGGCCATGCGGCCATGCGGCTCATGCGGCACATGCGGCACATGCGGTCCATGCGGCACATGCGGTCCATGCGGTCCATGCGGCTCATGCGGCCCATGCGGTCCATGCGGCTCATGCGGTCCATGCGGCTCATGCGGTCAGGCTGCTGCTGTCGCATGAAGGGATCCGCTGACTGTGCAGATTACAAATCAGTTATGGAAAGGCTGAATTAATGTAATTAATCAGATCCTTTTTGGGATTTGAATTATTCAGATCCTATCCTTGTGGGATTTGAATTATTTTGTGGGATTTGAATTAAATCTCGTTACTATCTTTTGGGATTTGATTCAATCTTTCCATAACTGAAGAGGCGGTTAGGGTTTCCACCCTCTCTCTATTACTCTCTTCTGGCCTCCTTTGGTGACTACTAAAATACAAGTCAGAAAAGAGAGAAAGAGAGGGAGTTGCTGCCGCCATTGCAAGTCCATCGAGGAGTCAGAACAGAGGTGACATCGAGCGTTCCACAAGTCTTCAAACTTGCTGGTTCCTGGAAGCAGATCGTGGGACGAATCTGCTTTGAGCAACGGTGTTTTTGACACCCCAGCATTATTCTTCTTCTCATCTGTAATGCCTGTAGTTCGTATTACGTATCTGGAATACGTGTACGTATTTATTTTGTATTGCATATCTCTTGGCTTGGCTCGGTTTGTTTTGGGTGGTTCGGCTAGGCTTGGGATGCCTTGGTTCATCATGAACCAAGGGTAGAACCCCTACCTACCACCACCATCCCCATTATTAACCCTCCTCTTCTTCTCTTCATTATTCTTTTTCTTCTCCACATTTACTTCTACACCTACCAGGAAGAGAGAGAGAGAGAGAGAGAGAGAGAGAGCTTAGGCAAGTGCAAACTTGCTTCATGATGGATCTCATGTTTTATTGTTCCATTCTCTCCTTACAGATTCTAAGCCTCTTTAGAACTGGAAGTTTTCGGTTTTGATGGTTATATTTTGTAGATCTAAGTTTTAAGTTCCTTCTTGTTTAGTTTCTTGGTTTTGATCTCTAAAACTTGGTTATTTTGAAAACTAATGGTTCTATGTTGTAGAGAATGCAATTTCATTCAGTTTTGGCTTTTGTTTCGCTCGATTTCGACTCCGGATGAGTAAGTTATGGCCATTACAAGTTTTCGGAACTTTCATGGCTGAACTTGCTGTTTGGGGACGATGAACCTCATGCGCCCGGAGGCCATGCGCCGGGAGGCCATGCGCCGTGAAGTTCCGACAACGCATTCTTAACTCCGCGTGTCATGAGCGTAGGTTTCTTACGCGCATGTATGAAGATGCAACGTGAGTTTCTCATGCGCCGATTGGTACAGGAATCCCATGCGCCGATTCGTGCAGGAATCCCAATGCGCCGATTCGTAGGAATCCCATGCGTCGATTCGTGCAGGAATCCCATGCGCTGATTCGTGCAGGAATCTCATGCGCCGATTTGTGCAGGAATCCCATGCGCCGATTGGTGCAGGAATCCCATGCGCGATTTGTGCAGGAATCCCATGCGCCGATTGTGCAGGAATTTACTGTTTTGCCTGTTTAAGTTGTTTTGTAGCTAGAATCTTAAAAAACTCAAAACATGAAAGTTGTAGATCTTTTCCTTGGCTTCAAGAATATGTTATTAGTTATTTTATACAATCTTTCTCATTCATGATAAGTAAGAATAGAACACGATAGTGGCCCGCAGTGGCGCACTCTTGACAAGTAAACTGACATGACAAGTATGAAATACCTGGACACCGTGGGCGATTGTGTTTGTAATAAACTGGTACTGTCTTGTATCATGTCTAGGACGGGGAGCCCTGAGTACCACGGTCAGGGGTACCTACTTGAAATGACTAAGGCTAATTAACTAGAATGATTCAGTAGTCATGAAGAGATTCCCAGCTACAGGCAATCCCGTTATCTGGGCGCACTAACGGATTTGTAGCCTACCGACGAGTAGGGCACATTTCCAGCACACAGTTACGTGTTACATTCTTCATAGCGGTCATTCGACCCGGATAACCTGGATGGTCTGCAGGGCTTGTGGCTGTTGGGATAATCTCATTGCATCTTGCTAGTAACTAGGCCTGTGATAACCCTAGTTAGTTAAAAGTATCAAGCCGTACTCTTGATTGGGTGATTGATTGGATGAAGTTTATTCCAGCTTAGTCTTATCCTGATCCTGTACAAGATGTATCAGGACATGATTTCTTGTATCAATAAATGATGGGATACCAAGTTCTGTTCAGATGAAGGGTTACAACCCCGGTCCTTGTTTGATTTGGGTTGTAACTTGGCTATCTGAATAGTTCCATGGTTATCTATCATATATCGTCCTGCTTATTGTGCCGCCTTAACAATAAAGATCAGGGGTCCAGTTCTGTTCAGGCGAAGGGTTACAACCCCGGTCCTGTTTGGTTTAAGGGTTGTAACCTGGCTCCCGGAGCAGTTCTGTGTCCTCTCTTCGTTTATTGTCTTATTGCAACCCCCTGTCATGCTCGTCATGTTTTACCTTTACTTCAATACCATGATTATTTATACTGGCCTTAACAATAAAGATCAGGGGTCCAGTTCTGTTCAGGCGAAGGGTTACAACCCCGGTCCTTGTTTGGTTTAAGGGTTGTAACCTGGCTTCCGGAGCAGTTCTGTGTCCTCTCTTCATTTATTGTCTTGTTACCTTATCAATAGTAATTGAGGCGGGTTTCTATTCAGGCGAAGGATTGCAACCCCGGTCCTTGTTTGGTTTAAGGGTTGCAGTCTGGCTACTTGAATGGTTTCTCCGTGCTCAATATATTATTGATTATCTCAGTTATTATCAGTATCTTTAATTACATTAACTATTTATTTGTGATATGCTGGTTTAGTTCCTAAGTGAAGCCTCCTTTGTGGCACTTGCTCTTTCTGGGGTCTGACCCAGCTGGTTTTGTGTGGCCAGATATCGGAGCAGCCAGAGGATCTACCTACTATCCAGCCAGATGGTGACCACCAGACGTAACCCTGGCAACGAGTGGTTTCTTTTTGTCCTCCCACTTTATTGTAAAATTATTCTTTTGAGGCGTTTAGCCGACGAACACTTGTTAGCTCGATTGCCCTTTATTTACTGTCTGCCTACGGGCTTGTAACATGATTGACAAATCCTAGGGTTGATCATGTATTGACTAAAACTCTTGCTAGTCTTGACATTTTGTACGACTAGCTTCATGATCATCCAATATGTAATGTATGGAATGCCTTACTATTGTATATTGATGCTCTAATATCTTGTGACTGCTACTACTTGCTTGTGATTGAGGCAATAGGTTCGATCTTGACCATAGGAGACTGATGGATTGTAGTTAAACCCTCATATATCTAGACAGCCGTGACCGTATAGTGACGTGGATTCCATTTCATTATACGTAGCTGGCTATGTCTGTCCCCGCTCTCCAGTATTCTGGTTCTGGGGCGTGACATGGTTTAAGTGGTGGCCCATGCAGGTCTTGTAAATCAAGATATGTGAGGGTTTACCGAATAGATGTCTCAATCAGTACTCGCCCTTGATCTCTACTCGTATCCTCTTGATCCCTGAAAATCTTGACCTGATCACATGCTTGTATCGTTGATCTATCCTGGTCCTTCCTTATTGTTCCCTATGTCGTCTTCTTCAGCGGCATTGTTCCTGGACCTGCCGATCAGCAAGGCGGAGCACCTCCCGTGGACCAGCAGCAACCTGGAGATCAAGCCCAGCATTCAGGAGTAGCCTCCAGAGTCGTGCCTACTGAAGGAGAGCCACCAGTTCAGCCCGTCCAGCCAGCAGAGCCTGAGGATGGCACTTTGGTGGGTCTCATCAGGTCCCTATTAGCTTCCCAGGATCGTCGCGGAGATGCCTTGCACCAGGCGGTGGCAGATGCCTTGACCAGAGGAGGTCATCAGGGTAATAGCGCGACCAACAGCTTCAAGCGCTTGAACCCTCCCTTCTTCGACGGCAGTGAAGATGCGATCGCTGCAGATGCTTGGCTTCAGGACACAGAGGTGACTCTAGAAGCAGCCAAGACTCCAGAGAACGAGAAGGTGGCCATAGTACGCCTGCAGTTACTAGATCTTGCCCGCAGCTGGTGGGCAGCGCAGGCCGATGGATTAGTGGCCCCTATTTCATGGGCAGTATTCAGGGAGAGATTCCAGACCAAGTATTTTGATGCTGTAGCTCGGTATGATCTACAGACGAGGTTCACCAATCTGAAGCAGATGGGCAGGACGATCGATGGATATGCGGCCGAGTTCTCCAGGCTTAGTCGGTTTGCTCCCACCTTGGTGGCGACCGAGTTCGATAGAGCCCAGCGGTTCCAGCAGGGGCTTCATCTGGAGATTTTATTGGCCGTGGAGCAGTTTGAGCATCAGACTTTTGATGCAGTGTTGAGAGCTGCCAGGAGGCATGAATATACCTCCCAGAGGATCGTGGATAGGACCGGAGGTCGAAAACGATCTCACGGCCAGATGAATCAGTCATCAGCACCAGCCCCGGCGGCCAGGGCTTTGACCATTGGAGCTCCGAGGCGGGCGGCCTCAGTGACGTCGGTTCAGCATTCTACCCCGACGTACCCTCAGCAGCAGAAGCAGAAGCAGTCTTCCGCAGTGGGATGTTCACACTGCGGGAAAGCCAGGGCATGTGGTATCAGAGTGTCGCAGAGCACAGGGTTTGTGCTTGGTTTGTGGTGCCCCGGACCACAGGGTTGGGAATTGCCCGAACAGGGGGAGTTCATCCGCCTTCTCTAGTCCTTCAGTTAGAGGACCAGCACCAATCCAGCAGCAGCTGCAGTACCCATTCCCGAGGCCATTGCCGACGCAGGCCCAGGCATTCCAGCAGCAGAGACCGCAGCAGTATGCCCAAGCCCAAGCCCTGATCCAGAGCAGGCAGAGGAATTTTTAGTAGAGGGGACCCGCACCCAGAGGACATGGTCAAGTGCTGGCCTTGACCATGGGAGAAGAAGGAATTACTCCAGGTGAGGTAGTGGCAGGTACTATTCTCGTCAACACCTTTCCAGCTTCAGTATTATTTGATTCTGGTACCTCGTATTCATTATGTCTGTATGATTCGCGACACGGGTAGGATTGGAGCCCGAGTCATTATCAGTAAGGCTCAATATACTTACTGGTAACGGACTTGTGGGGGTAGATAGAGTATTTTCCTCGTGTCGGATCGTAGTTAGCGGTAGAGAATTCCCCACTAGATTGATAGAGTTTCCCGATGGCCGATTATGATGTGGTCTTAGGGATGGATGGTTGAGGGACCAGTATGCTAGGATAGACTGCCGCATTGGCAGGGTTATTTTTAGCATTCCAGGCGAGCCAGAGTTTTCTTTCTCCCGAGGCGAAGTTGAACCTTCTCCTCCAGTGTTGCGGATGGCAGTAGCAGCAGTGCAGTTGCCTCGGATAGTCGAAGAGTTTCCAGATGTTTTCCCCGAAGAGCTTCCAGGGATGCCGCCAGAGCGAGAGATCGAGTTTACTATCGACTTGATTCCCGGAACAGCCCCAGTGTCAGAGAGAGTCTACAGGATGGCGCTATCAGAGCTGGAGATATTATACAAGATGATTGAAGAACTCAGAACCAAGGGATTCATTCGTGCTAGTGGATCGCCTTGGGGAGCCCCGATGCTTCTTGTAAAAAGAAGGATGGTACGTCCAGATTGTGTGTTGATTATCGTACCTTGAACTCAGTGACAATCAAGAACAGATATCCTCTCCCGAGGATAGATGACTTGTTTGATCAACTCAGAGGGGCGTCAGTATTTTCGAAGATCGACTTGCGCTCAGGATACCATCAGATCAGAGTCAGAGAGCAGGACATCCCGAAGACAGCTTTCAGATCTAGATATGGGCATTGGGAGTTCCTTATGATGCCATTTGGAGCAACCAATGCGCCGGCAGTATTCATGGATCTCATGAATCGTATCTTCATGCCTTATTTGGATCAGCTCGTGATTGTGTTCCTAGACGACATCCTGGTCTACAGTAAGAGTGAGGCGGAGCATGAGCATCATCTCAGAATTGTCCTCCAGATTCTCAGAGAGCACCAGTTGTATGCCAAGTTTAGTAAATGCGAGTTCTGGCTCGATCGTATTTCATACTTGGGTCATATCATCACCCGAGGAGGAGTTGAAGTGGATCCCCAGAAGATCGTGGCTATTGAGTCGTGGCCAGTGCCCAGCACAGTTGCAGAAGTTCGCAGCTTTCTTGGATTGGCCGGCTACTACCGGCGATTTGTTTCAGACTTTGCTCGGATTTCTGCGCCATTGACCCAGTTGACCCGCAAGGATGTGCAGTTTGCTTGGACAGCAGAGTGCCAGGATTCTTTTGAGAAGTTGAAGCGAGGCTTGATGACGGCTCCTATTCTCACGCTTCCAGATGGAACTGGAGAATTCTCAGTATATTGTGATGCTTCGGGCAGAGGTTTAGGATGTGTTCTGATGCAGCATGGGAAGGTAATAGCTTATGCATCACGACAACTTCATGATCATGAGAAGAATTACCCAACCCATGACTTAGAGCTGGCAGCTGTAGTGTTTGCACTTAAGTTGTGGAGGCACTACTTGTACGGAGATAGGGTGGAGATCTTTACCGACCACAAGAGCCTGAAGTATATTTTTACCCAGAAGGATCTTAACATGCGTCAGAGGAGATGGCTAGAGCTGCTTGTGGATTATGATGTCAACTTGCAGTATCACCCAAGAAAGGCCAACGTTGTTGCAGATGCATTGAGCAGGAGAGCTGGAGTTTATTTCCTGACAGCGCAACCAGAGCTATTGGCCGATCTTCAGAAGATGGGTATAGAAATTGTCCTCCCTTCCAGTATGGCATTGATGGCCAGCATGCAAGTCCAGTCCACTATAGTCGAGAGGATCCGGATGGCGCAGTCAGCAGATTCCAAGCTTCAGCGACTCAGAGCAGAGTGTGAGGCAGGACGAAGACCAGAGTTATGTATTCATGAAGACGGTACACTTCGACATGGTAAGCGTCTTTGTGTACCCAGTGGAGATATCAGACAGGAGATCATGGCAGAGTCCCACAGTTCGCAGTATTCCATTCATCCCGGTGGCACGAAGATGTACCGTGATATCTGCCAGCACTTTTGGTGGAATGGCATGAAGAGGGAGATAGCCCGGTTTGTCTCTCGTTGTTTAGTCTGCCAACAAGTTAAGGCTGAACATCAGAGACCAGCTGGACTACTTCAACCATTGCCGATTCCTGAGTGGAAATGGGAGCATATAACCATAGATTTTGTGACTGGATTGCCTAGATCCCCGGCTGGCAGAGACGCTATTTGGATTGTCATAGACAGGCTCACCAAGGTGGCTCACTTTCTCCCGTTCAGAGTTGGTCAGTCGACGGCTCAGCTAGCGGAGATGTATCTCCGGCAGATTGTCAGGTTGCACGGTGTACCAGTCAGTATCACCTCGGACAGAGATTCCAGATTTACGTCGCACTTTTGTCGTAGCCTGCAAGAGAGTTTGGGAACTCGCCTCCAGTTCAACTCCGCTTATCATCCGCAGACTGATGGCCAGTCAGAACGCACGATCCAGACTCTCGAGGATATGTTAAGATCTTGTACACTCGACTTCGGTGGTTCGTGGGAAGATCACCTGCACCTGGTGGAGTTCTCGTACAACAACAGTTTCCAAGCCAGTATCCAGATGGCTCCGTTCGAGGCATTGCATGGCAGGAAGTGCCGATCCCCGCTAGCATGGGATGATGTCGGAGAGAGGCAGATGCTCGGTCCGAAAATGATTGCTCAGACCGTTGAAGTGGTCAGGAGAGTCAGAGATCATCTTCGAGTTGCCCAAGATCGCCAGCGTCATTGGGCCGATTCCCATCGGCGACCCCTTGAATTTTCGGTCGGCGACCATGTATTCCTGAGGATTTCGCCTAACCGTGGCGTCATTCGTTTCGGCGTACGAGGAAAGCTTAGTCCTAGGTATATAGGGCCGTTCGACATTCTGGAGCGAGTAGGAGATGTATCCTATCGTCTCGCTCTTCCACCGTCGCTACGTGAGGTGCATGACGTATTCCATGTATCCCAACTGCGACGGTATATCTCGGACCCGAGCCACATCCTGGATCATTCGGAATTGGTTGTTGGTACCAACCTTTCGTATGAGGAGAGGCCCGTGTCTATATTGGACCGGAGAGAGAAGATACTTAAGAACAAGACTATTAGTTTAGTCCGTGTTGCTTGGGGTCATCACTCTTTGGGTGAGTCAACGTGGGAGCATGAGGATGATATCCGATCGCGGTATCCCGACCTGTTTGACTCGTAAGGTATAATGTCTTCCTTATGCCTTATGCTTTCAATTCCTTGCTTGAATAAATGACTGCATAATAGACTGCTTGTTATAGCTTACGATTATTATAGCTTGTCCTTGCAATTCTAGCCTCTTGATTAAATTCCGAGGACGGAATTCTTTTAAGGAGGGTAGAGTTGTAATGCCTGTAGTTCGTATTACGTATCTTGGAATACGTGTACGTATTTTATTTTGTATTGCATATCTCTTGGCTTGGCTCGGTTTGTTTTGGGTTGGTTCGGCTAGGCTTGGGATACCTTGGTTCATCATGAACCAAGGGTAGAACCCCTACCTACCACCACCATCCCCATTTATTAACCCCTCCTCTTTCTCTCTCTTCATTATTCTTCTTCTTCTCCACATTTACTTCTACACCTACCAGGAAGGAGAGAGAGAGAGAGAGAGAGAGAGAGAGAGCTTAGGCAAGTGCAAACTTGCTTCATGATGGATCTCATGTTTTATTGTTCCATTCTCTTCCTTACTAGATTCTAAGCCTCTTTAGAACTGGAAGTTTTCGGTTTTGATGGTTATATTTTTGTAGATCTAAGTTTTAAGTTCCTTCTTGTTTAGTTTTCTTGGTTTTGATCTCTAAAACTTGGTTATTTTTGAAAACTAATGGTTCTATGTTGTAGAAAATGCAATTTTATTCAGTTTGGCTTTTGTTTCGCTCGATTTCGACTCCGGATGAGTAAGTTATGGCCATTAAAAGTTTTCGGAACTTTCATGGCTGAACTTGCTGTTTGGGGACGATGAACCTCATGCGCCCGGGAGGCCATGCGCCGGGAGGCCATGCGCCGTGAAGTTCCGGCAACGCATTCCTTAACTCCGAGCGTGTCATGCGCGTAGGTTTCTTACGCGCATGTATTGAAGACGCAACGTGAGTTTCTCATGCGCCGATTGGTGCAGGAATCCCATGCGCCGATTCGTGCAGGAATCCCATGCGCCGATTCGTACAGGAATCCCATGCGCCGATTCGTGCAGGAATCCCATGCGCCGATTTGTGCAGGAATCCCATGCGCCGATTCGTGCAGGAATCCCATGCGCCGATTGTGCAGGAATTTACTGTTTTTGCCTGTTTAAGTTGTTTTGTAGCTAGAATCTTGAAAAACTCAAAACATGAAAGTTGTAGATCTTTTCTTTGGCTTCAAGAATATGTTATTAGTTATTTTATACAATCTTTCTCATTCATGATAAGTAAGAATAGAACACGATAGTGGCCCGCGGTGGTGCACTCTTGACAAGTAAACTGACATGACAAGTATGAAATACCTGGACACCGTGGGCGATTGTGTTTGTAATAAACTGGTACTGTCTTGCATCATGTCTAGGACGGGGAGCCCTGAGTACCACGGTCAGGGGTACCTACTGAAATTGACTAAGGCTAATTAACTAGAATGATTCAGTAGTCATGAAGAGATTCCCAGCTACAGGCAATCCCGTTATCTGGGCGCACTAACGGATTTGTAGCCTACCGACGAGTAGGGCACATTTCCAGCACACAGTTACGTGTTGCATTCTTCATAGCGGACATTCGACCCGGATAACCTGGATGGTCTGCAGGGCTTGTGGCTGTTGGGATAATCTCATTGCATCTTGCTAGTAACTAGGCCTGTGATAACCCTAGTTAGTTAAAAGTATCAAGCCGTACTCTTGATTGGCCGTGATTGATTGGATGAAGTTTATTCCAGCTTAGTCTTATCCTGATCCTGTACAAGATTGTATCAGGACATGATTTCTTGTATCGATAAATGATGGGATACCAAGTTCTGTTCAGATGAAGGGTTACAACCCCGGTCCTTGTTTGGTTTAAGGGTTGTAACTTGGCTATCTGAATAGTTCCATGGTTATCTTATCATATATCGTCCTGCTTATTGTGCCCGCCTTAACAATAAAGATCAGGGGTCCAGTTCTGTTCAGGCGAAGGGTTACAACCCCGGTCATTGTTTGGTTTAAGGGTTGTAACCTGGCTCCCGGAGCAGTTCTGTGTCCTCTCTTCGTTTATTGTCTTATTGTAACCCCCTGTCATGCTCGTCATGTTTTACCTTTACTTCAATACCATGATTATTTATACTGGCCTTAACAATAAAGATCAGGGGTCCAGTTCTGTTCAGGCGAAGGGTTACAACCCCGGTCCTTGTTTGGTTTAAGGGTTGTAACCTGGCTTCCGGAGCAGTTCTGTGTCCTCTCTTCATTTATTGTCTTGTTACCTTATCAATAGTAATTGAGACGGGTTTCTATTCAGGCGAAGGATTGCAACCCCGGTCCTTGTTTGGTTTAAGGGTTGCAGTCTGGCTACTTGAATGGTTTCTCCGTGCTCAATATATTATTGATTATCTCAGTTATTATCAGTATCTTTTAATTACATTAACTATTTATTTGTTATATGCTGGTTTTAGTTCCTAAGTGAAGCCTCCTTTGTGGCACTTGCTCTTTCTGGGGTCTGATCCAGCTGGTTTTGTGTGGCCAGATATCGGAGCAGCACCAGAGGATCTACCTACTATCCAGCCAGATGGTGACCACCAGGCGTAACCCTGGCAACGAGTGGGTTTCTTTTTGTCCTCCCACTTTATTGTAAAATTATTCTTTTGAGGCGTTTAGCCGACGAACACTTGTTAGCTCGATTGCCCTTTATTTACTGTCTGCCTACGGGCTGTAACATGATTGACAAATCCTAGGGTTGATCATGTATTGACTAAAACTCTTGCTAGTCTTGACATTTTGTACGACTAGCTTCATGATCATCCAATATGTAATGTATGGGACGCCTTACTATTGTATATTGATGCTCTAATATCTTGTGACTGCTACTACTTGCTTGTGATTGAGGCAATAGGTTCGATCTTGACCATAGGAGACTGATGGATTGTAGTTAAACCCTCATATATCTAGACAGCCGTGACCGTATAGTGACGTGGATTCCATTTCATTATACGTAGCTGGCTATGTCTGCCCCCGCTCTCCAGTATTCTGGTTCTGGGGCGTGACATCATCTCTCTAGATTATTGTAACTTGTTCTGTCCCAATTGTAACACGTTTGCAAGGAAGAACAAGAGATCTTCTCTTTGCTATTTTTCTCCTTCACATTGTAATTTGGCTATTTAGTTTTATTCGTAGATCTTGAGTTTGATCATCACAAAGTTTTGTGTGACATCTCAGATCTCGATTGCATTAGTTTTCATTTTGATCAAGCCCCCGGGACTAACAATTGTTGGTGATCAAATCTAGGCTTCAACTTGGACATTAATACTAAGTTACTTATCTGGACCCGGGGGCATATTCTATTAGCATGCAATGCAAAAGTAGCCTTGATACAAGGATATCATATTCCTACTTTTGTCATCAAGAGTAAGCCAAGAACCACAATGACAACGACCCAACCTTTTTCAAACCCAGCCCACAGAAACACCAAACGGCAGCCACATGTACTCTCAGCCGACCAGGCCGAGCTTACCTAGCCCAGCTGAGCCATTCCAAGAACATGCTGACCCGACCCAGCATATGTGCACAGCATGCATATAAATACATGCATAGAGAGATTCAGAAAAAAAAAAAACCTAGCCGAAGTTCTTTCCTCCTCCTCTTTCCTTTGCTCTCTGCCGGCCCCCTCTCCTCTCCGTCCTTCCGAGCCCGCAGCGGAGCCTGACCACTCCCCCTCCTCCTCCTCCTCTGCTCCCCGTCGCCGCCGGAGCTCCGGAAACCCTACCTTTGGCAAACCCAAGGTGAGACTATTATTGCTCCTGTGCACTGTCTTCTCTTTTAATTTTCTTCCTGGCCATGGAGCCACATTGCAGAGTTTTGGGTGTAGCATTGATAATGATTGTTATAACTATCAGATTTTTACTTCTAACATCATCGATTCTTATTGGAACACCTATGAGGCTATGAAGCAATTTATCAATGAATAATGATCAACTTCCTTGTAAATTACTAGTTATTTCAACTTATGAAAACTGAGAAAGCAAAGTTATATTGAAAAAAAAAGAAAAAAAAAAGAAAATGTTTCGTATGAATAATACTCGTGAGCCTTTTGACTTATCAAGACAAGCTTAAAAAAAAATAAAAAGCTGAGGAATAAGAAGAAGAGGCCCACGTGCTCTGTGCATGTATAACTTGTGTAAATATGCATAAACCTCCTTCTTCCACCTAATGATAAAATAAGTTTGAGATTAATACATATATAAATGTTTAAAGCCAAATATCCCATGTGACAGTTTAAAGGAAGTGTGGTTGACAAATTTCTTTCACTTCAAACCCTCCACAAGTAAGAAATTGCACTTGAGCCATCTTTGATTCCTTTGTGTGTATAAGCCTAGTAGAGGAATAGTAGCATGATAAGATTTCACATTTCATGTCCATCTCAGCACGTTTTTTTATGGTTGAATGAACCTTTTGTAAATACACCCACTAACTTCTATTAATTGCCTCAATGTTTATGTTATTAGTGGTGTAAAGAAAATGGGATTAAATAATTATTTGTGAGCTAAATAATAAGCAATGCAGATGTTTAGGGATATACAATAATAAATATAAAACTTGAGTTAATAATTAACAAAAATAGAATGAATAGTTTAACCTATAGAATATATGTTATATATAGCTTAATCAAATAATAATAATAATAACATTTGATCTTTTTAGATTACTTAGACTTGGACCAAGACCGTGGTACATTCGACTCAACAGATTTGGACTTATTTGGCTTGCCGATTGACGGTTTATTATTAGTTCTTCGCACTACCTCCAGGCAAGTATACCTTGTCTTCCTCTACAGTTTTACTTACATGCATTCCTTTCATTTTACAGTCTTTTGGATTATTTATGGACATGTGCTTTTCGTGTTATTTTCTGTGGAGTTGTTTTATTGTTTATAGCCATGTTCATGTTTTGGCCTTGTGTTTCACATTTGGAGTTTCTCGTCAGTACCTTGCTTGAGTCGTGTCATAGAACGAGTGCGTGTAGTGAACTGCTAAATTCTTGATATTGCTTCCTTGGCATCAGAGAGTCCACACTAGGGACGAGGGTATTTTTTTTTGATCTGTTTACATCCGTAAGTCCACACTAGGGACTAGGATGTCGATTATTGCACCAGAGAGTCCACACTCGGGACGAGGGTGTAGACTTGACTTGACTTGCACCAGAGAGTCCACGCTCGGGACGAGGGTGTTTACATCAGAGAGTCCACACACGGGACAAGGATGTAGTATTTGCACCAGAGAGTCCACACTCGGGACGAGGGTGCCTTGCCGTGAACTAACCAGAGAGTCCACACTCGGGACGAGGGTTAGTACTGACCAGAGAGTCCACACTCGGGACGAGGGTTAGTACTGACCAGAGAGTCCACACTCGGGACGAGGGTTAGTACTGACCAGAGAGTCCACACTCAGGACGAGGGTTAGTGTTTAGTTCAAACCAGTGAGTCCACACTCGGGACGAGGGTTTGATTTCTTCCATTGATCATCATGTTTCGTTCATCCGGCAGTTCATTATGCGTAGTTGTTCTAGTATTCGTGTTTGTGTGTCCGTGTTCGTGTTCGTAGTCATTGGTCGTGTTCCCATTTTTCTTGTTTATCTTTTTACGCATGATTAAACTGTTAGATAGGCATGTATATTATGTATCTTGCTATGTCCTCTGAGGACCTGACGATCTCCTCAGGTTTAGCGATTGCATGGAGTTAGCTAGTTCTGGATGGCGGAGGAATTGCGATTCTTGTGGGATTCAGGTATCATTATTACGTTTGTTATCCTTTCGTGCTTTATATTCAGTACCATGATATACTCTGCTTATTTATAGACTCATATCATTCTTGGAGTCTAATCGAACAATATACTAATGGGCTGCAGACCATGACCCATACTTGTTCATTCATGTTTCATATTTTTATTGTGGATTGAGATATAGATTTGTTTGCCATGATTTGGCAGTATACCATAGCCTTGACAGCGTTTACGTATTCGAGTCGGGCTGGAGTCCGTTCGATATGTAGCTGGCTTGCTCACAAGCTCGTGTCCGAAAAGTGGGTGCGGGTCGTGACAAAATGAACAAACTAGACGAGTTTTTCCGCAGGTACAACCTCGTAAGGTAAAGTCTGATCCTCGATGGCAACCCCATAATAAGAATCACAAAGCAACTCCTCCTTGGTAAGTAGGCCTACAACGTTATCCTGTCAGGATGGGAGCAAGTACTAATTCTAACAAAGTAAATATACGAAACATGAAATGAACAGAAGTGTAGGAATCATGGCACATCATAATCTATCTTGGCATTATATGTTTGTTTTAAAGTTTAAAACTGTAGTAGGTGAGTGATAAGTCAATAGGTAAAATAGGATATACAGTGGTACATATCAATTTTCTGAAGGGTACATACATACACTTAACGGAATCGGTGTATATCCATACACAAACGCGGGATCAGACATACGACAAAGTTACATATAGAATGTAACAGTGCTCGGTAAATACATACGGAGAAGGGGGCATGATCACGTACTCTACTAACAGTTTCCCCATGACCCCATTGTTAAACATGTGAGAGATATAAGAACTGTCCTAAGCATGGTAGGGATTGAAAATAATATAACATGTGAAGATTTAACTTGCTACCCCAAGGATCAGCATTTAACATGGTTGGATCACAGTTTATTGTTATAACAGCATATAAAGTTGTCGAGGTACTTGCCTTTAGCAAAAGCAAGGTAGTGATAGATATACTATAGATGTCTGGTGGCTTGTCACTGTAGAAATAATACATAAACTTAGTTTTATACAAAGTTAAACACTAAGATACTAGTTGTGTGACACGACTTTCTGACTGGAGACCTAGCCAATTGATGACTAGCATAGGAGACCAACGTGGGGTGACACAATTCCCAAACTAATTTTTCCACGGCCTTTACACTAGTGTAGGGTGAGGTCCAATACTACCATAACTTAAATCAACACAAAACTTGTAAGTCGTAACTACTCAATAAATAAATTAGGCTGTACATGGTGTTCTAACAATTTTTGAGATAGGCAAACAGATCAATTATACGTAAAATAAAGTACAAAAATGATCCTTGTTAATTATAAAAATTTATACTAATTGTTTTGGAATTTATAAACCCACACCGATATTTATTAAAAATCAACAAACATATGTATCCTGAAAATGAGTTCTGTTTTCCTATTTTTAAAAAATACCAATATTTACTTATTAAATGCTGTAAAAATTATATTAAATTAGCTAAATTAACATAAAAATTAAATACATTTTTTTTCTATATTTTTACCGTATTAAGAATATATATAAAAATTCAAAAACAGTAAGTAACAGTTTCTGAAAAATAATTAATTAATTATTTACTATTTTATCCACGTAAACGAAATTGAACCGAAGTCCAGATACGGGACCCAAAGCCATGAATCAAGTCCAATATGACTTGAACAGACTCTGAATTTATTAGACACATTTGGGTCCAAAACCCATGCTAGGTTTGGACATCAAATGGCCATAATTAATAAAATACAGTAACTCAATTATAAATATTAAAGTATTTTAATAATATATTTTAAAGTGGTAAAATATACAAGTCCTAAAATTATATAACAAAATAACTTGTGAATTTATACATAATAATATTTTGCACCAAAATTGTATTTGAAATATATATATATATATATATATATATATATATATATATATATATATATATATATATATACATATATATATATTATATTATATATATATATATATATATATAATATAATATATATATATATATATATATATATATATATATATATATATATATATATATATTATATTATATATTATATATATATATATATATAAATATAAATATATATATATATATATATATATATATATATATATATATATATATATATATATATATATATATATATATATATATATATATATATATATATATATATATATATAAAAAATATATATATATATATATATATATATAATATATTATATATATATAAATATATATATATATAATATATATATATATATATATATATATATATATATATATATATAAATATATATATATATATATATATATATATATATATATATATAAAAATATATATATATATATATATATAATAAATATACGTATATATATAAATATATAACAATATATATAATAATATATATATATATACATAAATACATATACATATACATATATATATATATTTTTATATATATATAAATAGATATATACCTACATATATAATAAAACAAAAATTAAAAAAAAGAAAACAAAAGCGGGGCTCGAACTCGGCCCGCTGGGACAGGGGTGGGTTTGAGCGCCACTTGGCTGACCAGGGGGCAAACTCGAGCTTGCTGGTTGGGTTAGGGTTCGAGTTAGTTTTATTATGAAATGGAATAACGGGTTGGAAAATAACCCAAACCCGATATCCAAACCCATTAGCCTAAGGTTCTGTGTCTTCGTGTCCTGACAGTTAGGGACACGAAGACACACGAGTCTAGTGTCCAAAGTGTGCACGACACGCACGACACGAGTCCCGCGTGTCCAAGCACTCTACTGGGTTCGTCGACACTGGCGAGTCTACACCCGTGTGGCGAGTCCACACACGTGTACACGAGACACGAAACGACACACAGAGAGAGTGACACGTACGTGTCCGTCGAGCAGTGGCTTTCGGGGGTGCTAGCGGCGGCTGTAGGCGTCGGGGTCGTCGGAGGAAAATGGCGCTGAGTTCGTCACGTCGTGGCGAACAAAATGGTAGTGGTCGGTGGCGGTGGCGTGGCCTGTAGGGGCGGCGCTCCTAGATCTAGGGTTCCGACGAGCTCGTCGGAGAAGAAGTGTGGTAGGACGGTGGTTACGGTGGTCGTGGTGATGTCTAGGGTTAGGGTTTGGGTCGGAGGGCTTTTATAGGGTCGAATGGCGGTGGAATTAGGGTTAGGGTTACGGGAAATTAGGGTTTTAGGTCGGTCGCCGGTCGTCGGTCATCGGTGAAGTCGTGGGGGGGGGGGGGGGGGTGACGGGTGTTTTACGGTTAGGTCCCCCAAGTTTGGGGTTTTACAAACTAACCCTACCGCCTTAACAAAATGCAAATCCTAATTTGCAAAACCTATCCCGCAGTATTCTGTGCAAATATAATTTGCACAGACAAAACGAATATTACATAAAGGCTTTAAAACAAATAGAAAACTTATAAATTGATGTTAAAACAATTTAATAAATTACAAATTGATATTTTTAGCTTTAAAAATCATTTTAACAATCATTAAAATTCTAGAAATTTTTTAATAATTATAATAATTCATTTTAAGGATATAAATACTATTTAAAAATTATAAAATAATATTTAAAAATCTAGGGGCTTACAAATCTTCCCTTCTTGAAAAATTTTGTCCTCGAAATTCACAAGGATAGAAGACTCTACAAACATTCAATATAGCAAGCAATGCAAACAATGATTAAGGCTATTATTAAGACTAACCTCTAAGGTATCAAGCGGGAACGGGTGGTTCCCTCGCGGCTGTTGGGTCGAACAAGTAAGGATATCTCTTTCTCATGTCGGACTCTCTCTCTCCCAAGTAGATTCTTCCGGAGAGTGACGGCTCCAAGCTACTCGTACCAAGGGTATAACTCTGTTCCTCAGCCTCTTCTTCCTCCTGTCCAATATCTCCACTAGCTGCTCAGTAACTGCAAGGCTCGGCCCGATCCCCAACTCTGAATGATCTAGCACATAGCTGGGGTCTGGAACGTATCTCCCCAGCTGAGACATATGAAAGACATCGTGAACTCCTGCTAGGTTGGGTGGAAGTGCAACCCTGTAAGCTACCTCTCCGATCCTGCCAAGTATCTCGAACGGCCCGATATATCTGGGGCTCAACTTGTCGCCTCGTCCGAACCAGATCGCCCCTCTAGTAGGTGATATCTTCAACAGTACCATATCTCCGTCGAAGAACTCCATCGGTCTGCGACTAGCATCGACCCAGTGTTTCTGCCTGTCCTGAGTGACTCTGAGCCTGTCTCTGATCATCCCGACCTTCTCTGCTGCATCTGTGATCATCTCTGGCCCAAGCATAACTCTGTCCCCAACATTATCCAAAAAGAGCGGTATTCGGCATCGTCGTCAATATAGTGCTTCGAAAGGAGACATACCAATACTGGCTTGGTAGCTGTTGTTGTATGAAAACTCCACCAAGTGCAGATGGCTCTCCCATGATCCACCAAAGTCCAGCACATAAGTCCTCAGCATATCCTCTAGCGTCTGTATCATCCTCTCGGACTATCCATCTGTCTGCGGGTGGTACGCTGTACTGAAATTGAGCCGACTGCCCAACTCCTCCTGCAAGCTCCTCCAGTAGTGGGACGTGAATCTGCTATTCCGGTCTGATACGATGCTCACTGGTACCCAGTGCAAGCGAACTATCTGCTGCATGTAGAGCTCCGCCAACTTCTCGGTGGAGAGCCCCACCTTGAAGGGTATGAAGTGCGCACACTTCGTCAGCCTGTCAACAATGACCCAAATGGCATACTTCCCTCCTTGGGAACGAGGAAGCCCTGAGACGAAGTCCATCGTAATGTGTTCCCACTTCCACTCGGGAATGGGTAACGGCTGCAATAGACCAGCTGGCCTCTGACGCTCCGCCTTGACCTGCTGGCAAACTAGGCATCTCGAAATGAAATAAGATACATCTCTCTTCATCCTGTGCCACCAAAGATGTTCCCGTAAGTCACGGTATATCTTGTTGGCACCAGGGTGAATAGAATATCGCGATCGATGTACCTTCTGTAAGACTGCCTCTATCAGCTCTCCTTTCGACATGCATAACCGGCTACCATGCTCAAGGATCCATCCTGTGCTACAGTGAAGTAATCCAACAATCATGCTAAAGCCTGGGCCCTAAGTCTGCGAAGGCACTCATATGCGGACTGTGCCTCCTTGATCTGCTCTATCAAACCTGACTATATGTCTAGCGCCATCATCTGTATAACTGATCCTGGCTGAACTATCTCGATACCGAGCTTCTCCAGATCTTTTCGCCAATGCCGATCTATTATCAGATACCATGCCATCGGATGCCTGTTCAGCGTATCTGCCACCATATTTGCCTTTTCGGGTGATACTGTAAATCGATGTCGAAGTCCTTCATCAACTCCAACCATCGTCTTTGCCTCATGTTCAGCTCCTTCTGCGTGAACACATACTTCAAGCTCTTGTGGTCAGTAAAGTTTTACACTCACTCTCCGTATAAGTAGTGTTTCCATAACTTGAGTGCAAAGATCACCGCAACTAACTCTAGGACGTGGGTAGGATAGTTCCGTTCATGAGTCCATAATTGCCTAGAGGCATAAGCAATCACTTTTCTATGCTGCTGTAGGATACATCCTAGCCCCTTTCCCGAAGCATCGATGCATATGGTGAAACCTCTAGATCCTGAAGGTAATGTCAGAACTGGAGCGGTCGTCAGCCTCCTCTTCAGCTCCTCAAATGCTGCCTGGCAGTCCTCTGACCAGATGTACTCTACATCCTTCCGTGTGAGTTTTATCATGGGTTCAGCTATCCTAACAAAGTCTTGGACGAACTTTCTATAATAGCCTGCTAAACCTAAGAAGCTTCTGATCTCTGAAACTGCCGTCGGAGCCTTCCATGTATCAATGGCAGCAATCTTTCTGGGATCTACTGAGATCCCCTCTCCAGTAACTACATGACCGAGAAACTCCATTCGGTCCAAAAAGAACTCGTACTTCAAAAATTTGGCATATAACCTCTCCTGCCTCAGAATCCCCAAAACTGTCCGCAAGTGCTCTACGTGCTCCTCCGGTGTCTTCGAGTATATCAGGATATCGTCAATAAATACTACGATGAACTTATCCAGATACTGGTGAAATGTTTTATTCATCATGTTCATAAAGACAGCTGGCGCATTTGTGAGACCAAATGACATCACCAAAAACTCGTACTGCCCGTACTTCGTGTTGAACGCCGTCTTCTAGATGTCTGTAGCCCTGACTTTCACCTGGTGGTAACCGGATCTCAAATATATCCTGAAAAATACCTTCGTCCCACTCAATTGGTTAAATAAATCATCTATCCTGGGTAAAGGATATTTGTTCTTAATGGTGATGGTATTCAACGCCCGGTAGTCAATACACAACCGAACTGTACTATCCTTCTTCGGTACAAAGAGTATTGGCGCTACCCATGGAGAAGCACTAGATCGAATGAAACCCTTTTTCAATAGGTCATCGATCTGCTCCTTCATCTCTACGGCCTCCTTGGGGTTCACTCTATAGCAAGCCCGGGATACTGGTGATGAACCCGGTACTAAATCTATAGTGAACTCCACATCTCTGTCAGCCGGAAGTCCTAGAAGATCCTCTGGGAATACATCCATAAACTCCCTAATGATAGGGTATGGCGGTGCTATCTCCCTAACTGTCGTACAACAGTTCGGTTCTACGCTAATCTCCGGCCCTGTCCTTCTAACACTGAATAGTGTCGTGCCTGGAGGAATGAACAGAATACTACCCTCATGACAGTCTATAGCTACGTGAGCATAGCTAAGCCAATCTATCCCTAATATGATATCATACCCGGGGAGTGGCATCACAAAGAATCGTCCCTTAAACTCTCTCCCAGCTATAGTAATAGAGCATCGATAGATAGCCCTAATGGGCACTGGTCCACCTCCCGTCATTACTCTACTCATCTCCTCGGTAGGTGTAGCTACTAGGTGGTGTTTATGCAGAAACTCTAATGACAGGAAGCTATGTGATGCTCCGGAATCAAATAAGCATAGAACTAGAAAAAGTATGCAAATAAACATGACCTGTGATGATGTCAGCCAAATAATCTGGCTCCGAAACCTGCTCCAGTTTCGCCTCAAGAGCCAGACTATAATCCTTCCCCTGGGGTCCCTTCTGCTGCTGCAGATGTTGCCGAAACCTCTGTTGCTGAGTCGGAAGCGGCGGTCCTCTAGATGATAGTTCGGCACCTGGTACCCTCGCTACTGGGCAGTCCCGAAGCTGATGGGTGGTAGACCCACAAGCTAAATACTGCCCCAACCTCTTTCTACAGACAATAGCGTCATGGCCTGGCCTTCTACAGAATGAACACACGGCTTTCTTCTACTGCCGAGGTCCCGGGGCTCTAAATGGCGGGGTTGGGTAATGTGGTACGGGAGGACGGTAAGTCTGCTGGTGCGACGTCGGTGCTCTCGGTTGGAAAGCTTGACGCTTGGAAGGTACCTCATGGTGTATGGGAGCAGGCCTCTTACATGACTGAAGACGCTCCTCTATGCTCCAGGCCAACTCTAGGCTCTGGTAGTAGCCAGTCGTACCGTTTGCCACTATAAGAATGCCAATGTTTGGAACTAGACTATGGTAAAACCTATGCGTCATCTCCTCTGGGTCTACAACTAGACTAGGAGCGAAATGGCTCAAACGACTAAACTCTGCTGCATATTCGTCAACAGAACGGTTCCCCTGCTGGATGTTCTGGAATCGTAGCCCCATGGCTACCCTAGCGATGGTTGAGAAGAATTTATTCTTGAACTGGATCTTAAACTGATCCTAAGTGGCCTTCCCCCTCACGAATAGCGGCTCATTCCTGAATCAAACTCCAGCCAAGTCTGTCAGCAGAAATTTTGCTGCCTCGACCTGGAGGTCACCCGGCAACCTAGCTCCAAGGAACTTCCTCTCTACCGAGTCTAGCCAGTCATCTGCTACCACAATGCCCTCGGTCCCCATGAACTCCCTGGGGTTCAAACCCATGAAGTCCTTGATATTCTCCGCTCTCTGCCGTGGCTCTACCGGTAGTGGAACCATGGTACGCTCCTCAGAACTCTCCATGCTCTGTCAGAGTAAGGTGGTCTGCTCCTGATGGGTCGTTAGGAATCTCTGGATCAGAGTGAGCAGTTGGTTCCCATCGAGAGTGACGGAAGCCTGGGCAGGTATAGTAATAGGTAGTGGTGGGAGTATCGGGTCCTGCTGGGACTATAATATGGAAGGTGGTGGAGGCATTTGGGTTGGTAGATTTGTGGAGTGGGGAAGTATAGTAGGTGGAGGTAGAGGTACATCGGTCAACTGGTCAACCGACTGGATATGAAGTGTGCCATTTTCAGGTGTATCATACTGGGATGAGCGGGTGAGCACCATCTAATAAATAAAAGAACTTGTAAGGACTCTTTTAAGTGAACAATCATAAACAACAAGAAAATCTAATTTGTAATAACAAGCATATGATGTGATGCGTTTCCTATGTTGCAATCCCAGTAATCCTCTAGGTGTTCGAAGCGTAATTCCTAGTGTTGTCTAGTTACCTTAAGTTCCTAATTGCAGGCATGCTTGGTACAATGACGTAACCAAACAATTTAGTCTTGACCTGCATAGGCCACCACTAAAAACGTGTCACGATTCGCTATCCAAATTATTGGGCCAGGCCGAGTCATGTCCAGCCTACGCTTGAGATAACGCGTAGTAAGCTGTTCTAAAGATAATCAAGATAAGACCAAAGTGAGCTAACAGTTCTATATGTAAAAATGAGTCAGAAATGATCCAAACACAATTGTCATTTTGCATATAAGTATGATCTATGTACAAGGCCAAAATATAAAACTAGAAACTGGTCCAGTTATAAAATACATAGTCTAATACATGACTACTCTCAGAAGTCCCAAGCAAATGAACAAACTAGATGAGTTTTACTGTAGGTACATCCTCGTAAGGTAAAGTCTGATCCTCGATGGAAACCCTATAATAAGAATCATAAAGCAACTCCTCCTCGGTAAGTATACCTACAACGTTATCCTGTCAGGACGGGAGCAAGTACTAATTCTAACAAACTAAATATACAAACATGAAATGAACATAAGTGTAGTAATCATGGCACATCATAATCTATCATGGCATTATATGTTTGTTTTAATGTTTAAAACTGTAGTAGGTGAGTGATCAGTCAATAGGTAAAATAGGATGTACAGTAGTACATATTAATTTTCTGAAGGGTACATACGTACACTTAACGGTATCAGTGTATATCCATATACAAATACGGGATCAGACATACGACAAAGTTGTAAATAGAATGTAACAGTGCTCGATAAATACATACGGAAAAGGGGGCATGATCACGTACTCTACTAACAGTTTCCCTATGAGCTCGTTGTTAAACATATGAGAGATATAATAACTGTTCTAAGCATGGTAGGGACTGAAAATAATATAACATATGAAGATTTAACTTGCTACCCCAAGGATCAGCATTTAACATGGTTGGATCATAATTTATTGTTATAACAGTATGTAAAGTTTGTAGAGGTACTTGCCTTTAGCAAAAACAAGGTAGTGATAGAAATGCTATAGATGTATGGTGACTCGTCGCTGTAGAAATAATACATAAACTTAGTTTTATACTAAGTTAAACACTAAGACACTATTTGTGTGACACGACTTTCTGACTGGACACCTAGCCAATTGATGACTTTAGCATAGAAGACCAATGTGGGGTGACACAATACCCAAACTAATTTTTCTAGGGCCTTTACACTAGTGTAGGGTGAGGTCCAATACTACAATAACTCAAATCAACACAAAACTTGTAAGTCGTAACTACTCAAGAAATAACTTAGGCTGTACACTGTGTTCTAACAATTTTTGAGATAGGCAAAAAGCTCAATTATACATAAAATAAAGTACCAAAATGATCCTTGTTAATTATAGAAATTTATACTAATTTTTTTGGAATTTATAAACCCACATAGGTATTTATTAAAAATCAGCAAACATATGTATCCTAAAAATGAGTTCTGTTTTCCTATTTTTATAAAATGCCAAAATTACTTATTAAATGCTGGAACAATTATATTAAGCTAGATAAATTAACATAGAAATTAACTACAATTTTCCCATATTTTTACAGCAATTAAAATATATATAAAAATTCAAAAACAGCAAGTAAGAGTTTTTGGAAAATAATTAATTAATTATTTACTATTTTATCCACGTATACGAAATTGAACCGAAGTCCAGATACGGGACCCAAAGCCATGAATCAAGTCCAATATGACTTGTTAAGACTCTGAATGTATTAGACACATTTGGATCCAAAACCCATGCAAGGTTTGGACATCAAATGGCCATTATTAATAAAATACAGTAACTCAATTATAAATATTAAAGTATTTAATAATATATTTTAAAGTGGTAAAATATACAAGTCCTAAAATTATATAACAAAATAACTTGTGAATTTATACCTAATAATATTTGCACCAAAATTGTATTTCAAATATATACATTTATCTACAAATACATTTATATATTTTTGCATAATAATATAGATATTTATATATAAAAAAATAAAAAATAAAATATATATATATATATATATATATATATATATATATATATATATATTAATATATATATATATATATATATATATATATATATAAAATATATATATATATATATATACACACACATATATATAAAAATACTTAATATAAAATACATATATATAAGTATGTATAATTATATTATATATATAAATATATAATAGTATATATATAATAATATATATACATAAATACATATAAAAAAAATATATATATACATAAATATATATATATATATATATATATATATATATATATATATATATATATATATATATATATATATATACATATATATTATAAAACAAAAATTTTAAAAAAAAAGCGGGGCTCGAACTCGGCCCGCTGGGACAGGGGTGGGTTTGAGCGCCACTCGGCTGACCAGGGGCCAGCTCGAGCTTGCTGGTTGGGTTAGGGTTCGAGTTAGTTTTATTATGAAATGGAATAACGGGTTGGAAAATAACCCAAACCCGATATCCAAACCCATTAGCCTAAGGTTCTGTGTCTTCGTGTCCTGACAGCTAGGGACACAAAGACACACGAGTCCAGTGTCCAAAGTGTGCACGACACGCACGACACGAGTCCCGCGTGTCCAAGCACTCTACTGGGTTCGTCGACACTGGACGAGTCCACACACGTGTATACGAGACACAAAACGACAAACATAGAGAGTGATACGTATGTGTCCGTCGAGCAGTGGCTTTCGGGTGTGCTAGCGGCGGCTGTAAGCGTCAGGGTCGTCGGAGGAAAATGGTGCTGAGTTCGTCACGTCGTGGCGAACAAAATGGTAGTGGTCGGAGGCAGTGGCGTGGCCTGTAGGGGCGGCGCTCCTAGATCTAGGGTTCCGGCGAGCTCGTCGGAGAAGAAGTGGGGTAGGGCGGTGGTTACGGTGGTCGTGGTGATGTCTAGGGTTAGGGTTTGGGTCAGGAGGCTTTTATAGGGTCGAATGGCGGTGGAATTAGGGTTAGGGTTACGGGAAATTAGGGTTTTAGGTCGGTCGCCGGTCGTCGGTCGTCGGTGATGTCGTGGGGGGGGAGGGGGGGTGACTGGTGTTTTACGGTTAGGTCCCCCAAGTTTGGGGTTTTACAAACTAACCCTACCGCCTTAACAAAATGCAAATCCTAATTTGCAAAACCTATCCCGCAGTGTTCTGTGCAAATATAATTTGCACAGACAAATCAAATATTGCATAAAGGCTTTAAAACAAATAGAAAAATTGCAAATTGATATTAAAATAATTTGATAAATTGCAAATTGATATTTTTAGCTTTAAAAATCATTTTAAAAATCATTAAAAATTCTAATTTTTTTTAATAATTATAATAATTCATTTTAAGGATATAAATACTATTTAAAAATTATAAAATAATATTTAAAAATCTAGGGGCTTACAGAGCACATTTTGGATGAGCTGGAAAGCTCAATTAAAGCTTACAAGGAATTGAAAAGAGGAGACATCGAGACACTAGTAAACACGGAATATGAAACTGTGGCTCGAGAAGCAGAAACTAGTAAAGCCAGTTTTGAAGCATTTTTGCTGGCTTTCATTAGACAATCCTCCGAGTTAGACATCCAAATCTCGGATGCAGCTGTTATTGCTGAGAGTCACAAGACTAAGGCTGCAGAGGAAGAGAAAAAGGCTGTTGATCTGGAAGCCAAAATTGCCCAACTTCAAGTAGAACTTGAGACTGTCAAGCAGAATATAGAATAAGAAAATCAATTACACCAATCTGCTGTTGATCAAATAGAGGCTCTGAAGGATCAGAAGAAGGAATTTGAACGTCTTCAGAATGAAGAACTAACACGTCGAACTGCTGCTCTACAACTTTTTGATCCTGAATCAGGACGAGTTGAAGCCAGGCAGAGAGTGCTAGATTCTCGTGATGAAAGAGTTCAAGTTCTGAAGAAGCAAATTGCAGAACTTATCACATATCCTTCTGAGTAGCATGAGCAAATTTTGCTGTCTTTTTTTTTATATTTATTACAATGTATCCCTTTTTGAAATTAAAATAAAATAAAAAACTTTTTGTGTTATTCTATTACTTATTGCATATCTTATTGTAGATATAAGTACATAGAATTGAAAATATATTCAGAGGTACTGGATGTGATATATCTTTTGGTTTAGAATATGACAATATTTATTATATCTGCTCAGAGGTAATGTGGACGTGGCAGAATATACCGTTTAGCAATACTGTTATTTCAATCGACAACTTTATCAGAGGTAATATGAACGTGACAAGTTGCTGATATAGATAATCAAAATTCAGAGGTGTGGGGACGTGAATCTTGTTATGATAAGTCAAAAAAGTGAATGAATGAACAGTCTTTTCGATTTTTGAGGTAAAAACACTGAATGAATGAACAGTCATATTGATTCTCAAGAAAAGGACATTGAATGAATGAACGGTTATAAATGAGTGAACGATTAGACTTCTTCTAAAAAGTTACATCGGTTCTTGAAGCTGAATATCTAGTCATTCTGCCTATAAGTAGAGCAAAACTTTCGTAGATATCATCAACTTCTTTTTATTCTGTATAAGATGTCTTCCAAAGACTTGCTCACTCGGAAGATCGAAGGCATGACCGAGACACTTTCTGCTGAGCCTCCGGTGCCTCCTCAGAAAGAAGCGGGTGAAGGCTCGACTGTTCTTGTACCAGAACAGGACTTGATTGCCAAGCTGGTGGAACCCGAGAAGACTGCCGAAGAAGAAGCAGTAAGGGTGGCTGCCTGTGAGTTGCTAGTGTGTTCAGACAACAAAATGTTTAAATTACTGGCCAATCATGTATTTAATTAAGAAGGACCAGGTCCTCGTCCCCGTCCTTGATATTATGTAACTCTTTTTTTGTTTCTAAATAAAAATAAAATTTTTATTTACATCATTCCTCTGAATGAAGAAAATTTTGCTTTTATACATAATATTTCTTAAGAAATTTGCCATCGATAGGCATCATAGCAACTCTGCCATCCATTTCTGTTAATTGATAGGCCCCATTTGAGAAAACCTTATTTATCACATACGGACCTTCCTATTTTGCCTCGAATTTGCCTTTGCTCATATGAGTCATAGTCATAGGTTGTCTGACAATGAGGACTAGTTCATCTTCCTGAAATGTTCGTACTTTGACTTTGTGATTGAAAGCTTTTGAAATACGGGCTTGATATAGTTCAATATGTTGTTGAGCCAATAGCCTTTTCTCATCGAGTGCCTCCAATTCTTGAAGTCGTAGACGATCATTATTTTATGTAGTAAGTTTATTAGTAATGGCAATTCTCAGAGATAGAATCTGAATTTCCAGCGGTAAGACAGCTTCGCATCCATATACCAGGGAAAAGGGTGTGCAACCTGTAGGATTACGGACTGTAGTGCGATAAGCCCATAGACATTCTTCCAGTATATCACTCTAATTGCGTTTGTTAACAGAAACAAACTTTTTTAGGAGTTTGATAATAGTTTTGTTGAATGCTTCAGCTAACCCGTTAGCTGGAGGATTATAGGCCGTAGAAGCAACATTATTGATTCTGTTATCGTCATAAAACCTATTAAACTTCTGACTGACGAATTGTGGCCCATTATCATGGATGATTCGACCAGGTACACCAAATCTATAAATCAGATAATGTTTGATGAAGTTGATAACACTACTAGTCTTCACTTTAGCTAAAGGTATAGCTTCATCCCATTTAGAAAAATAATCGATTATAGCCAAGATGAACCGACGTCCTAAAGATAAAGGAGGATTGATAGGACCAATTATATCCATGCCCCAAGCTTTGAAGGGCCATGAGGCAGCAGTCGGGTGAAGAAATTTTGACAGTTGGTGAATGAAATCTGTATGAATCTGACATGCATGACATTTTCTTGCATAGTCAATAGCATCTGATACAATAGAGGGCCAGTAATAGCCCATACGTCGGATACGATCCTGTAATTTGGGACCGAACTGATGTGCTCCACAAACACTGTCATGAGCTTCGCGTAATACTTGCTTCGCTTCGTCACCAGCAAGACATCTCAAGAGTAATCCATCAAAAGTTCGTCGAAAGAGAGTTTTGGTGGTATGATTATAACAGAATTAAAACGGTCGGCGACAAATACTTGTAGCTTCCTTAGGATCTTCAGGTAGTATGTCATGGACTGCGAAGTCGACGAAAGGTGCTCTCCAATCTTCGCGAATGATATTGACTTCAGTTGAATTACTGAATTCAATATTATGATTATTTTTAATACAAAATAGTTCTCTGTTGGAGATAGCAATCATTTATTGTCTTTTGACTGGAACTTCTAAGACTGCACCCAAGTTAGCTAAAGCATCAGCTTCTGTATTACAAGCTCGATGTATATGTTCGATGAAGAACCCTTTGAACGAAAAAGCTATTCTGATTGCCGCTTCATGATATGGTGCTAGATCTTGATGTCGAACTTCATATATGCCTCTAACCTGATTAAAAATTAGCTTAGAATCACCATATACTTCAAGATATTCAATATCCAGTTGTTGGCTAGTTGGAGTCCAATTAGCAAAGTATTATATTCTGCGACATTGTTGGAGCACGACTCATCTAAAGAATAAGCCCTCTGAATAGCTAATCCATCTGGTGTGAGAAGAACAATTTCTACTCCAGCGACAAGAGTACCTCCAGGTCCAATTCTAGAAGCTCCATCAAAGAACAATCGCCAAGTAGGAAATTCTTCTGAGATCATATTTGATTCCAATGTTTCATCTGGAATCTCATCATAAAGTTTAGATGTTTCAGGAACAGGATGAGCTTCTAAGAAATCAGCTAGTGCTTGGCCTTTTATAGACTTTTGAGGAACATACACCATATCATATTGTGCTAATAATATAGCCCATGTAGCAAGCTTAGAATTGAGTGTGCTGGGCTTCTTCATTAATACCCGAAGAGGATTGACTCGGGATATAACATGAATAGTTTGGCCGATGATGTAATGTCTTGTCTTTTGAACATCAACATTAAGGCTAAACATTCCTTCTCTACCGAACTATAACGGTGTGCAGCTTCAATCATTGTCCGACTAAGGTAGTAGATAGCTTGTTCATGACCCTCTTTATTCTTCTGAGCTAGCAATGCTCCTAATGAATGGTCCATTGCCCGGACATACATCAAGAAGGGTATTCCTGAAATTGGTGGCACTAGTACTGGTAGATTCATCAAATACCGCTTTATATCATCAAATGCTCGTTGATATTCTTTCGTCCAAATAAAAGATATACCTTTCTTCATTCACTGAGTAAATGGTCTGCAACGTCCAGATAAATTCGAAATGAACCGCCTGATGTACGCAAGTTGACCCTGGAATCCTCGTACCTCTTTTAGGTTGCATGGAGGATGCATCTCATGAATGGCTTTGATCTTCTCGGGATCAACGTGTATACCCTTAGAGGTAATGACAAATTTGAGAAATTTGCCACTAGAGACACCTAAGAAAGACTTGGTGGGGTTCATTTTGAGTTGATGCTGGCGTACTAGATTGAAAATAGTTCTTAAATCTTGAATGTGATATTCTTTTAGATAATTTTTAACAGCAATATCGTCAACATAGCATTCGATAGTCTTTCGCAAACGATCTCAAAAGATAGTTCTCATAGCCTGTTGGTAAGTTCCACCCACGTTCTTAAGACCGAACGGCATGACTGTATAACAGTATACACCACAAGGAGTGCGGAATGAAGTGTATTTTTCATCTTCATGATTCATCCGGATTTGATTGTATCCAGAAAACCCATCCATGAAAAAGACCCATTCGAATCCACAAGTATTGTCGATCATAACATCGGTAATTGGGAGAGGGAATTCGTCCTTTTGGACAAGAATCATTGAGATCCCGAAAATCTATACATACCTGAACCTTCCCGATTTTCTTTAGAACTGGTACGACATTGGCTACCCAGTCAGGATGTTGTTCTTCTCTGATAAAACCACAAGCGATGAGCTTTTTGACTTCATCATCTATCGTATCCATCATCTCAGGCTTGAATCGTCGTTGCTGTTGTTTGACTGGCTTGGCATTAGGCAAGATGTTAAGTTTATGAGTTGCAACTCAAGGATCTAATCCCGGCATATCTTTATAACTCCAGGCGAAGACATCAATATATTCACTAATAAGGAGAATTAATTCTTGTTTATCATCTTCTAGAAGATTTTTGCTAATGAAGATCGGTTGTGGTACATCCTTTTCTCCCATATCGATCTGGACTAGCTGATCCTCAGTAGGTGGTTCTCGTTGTTCGAAACGGAGTTACCACTGATTGTCCATCTTTTGAGCCCAAGGATCTACTTCAGGAGCTTCCTCAATATCATCTTCGTCATTATCTGAGAATTCTGTTGATACCATATTAGAAGATACTGTTATCCGATGGATATGACCAATACTGGTATCAGAATCCCATGAGATAGAATCAGAAGAGTTAGATCGATCTTCTTCATCAGATTCGGAAGGTTCTGGAGTTGGAAGTGGTGAAGTATAACCTAAATCCCGTTTCGTTTTACTATAGTATTGTAGTGCCCCGTCCCTACATCGTGCCCCGTTGTTCGTCTACGGGGGTGCGCGAGAAAGGAACACTGTCGCTATCGACTCGGTCGGGACCGATAGGTCGGGATCGATCGAATCGATCGAACGGGAACGGTTGAATTAAGATCCATTCCCCGTTATGGAATGGCTTCTTCGGAACCAAGTCCCATATTCAGCGGGCTGCGCCTCAAGGATTGACTCTGCGGCTGAGTCGGGAGAGACCTCCCGTTGCTCTGCTTTTCACGCCGCTTGCGTTGGTTTTGGCTTTGTTTTCTGAATGCGTTTTCGTAAATGTTTTCGATGGTTTTCATGGCTTACGTTTCGAACTTCGCATTCGTATCGAATTTCCTTGAATAACACAGTGTTCTAATCAGTTGCTTGTGCGATTTCAGGTGATCGCGTAGGCAACGTCTAGCGCGGCCAACCAGTTTCTCGCCTCAAGTAAATACTAAGGTGAGTGGCTGACCCTTCTTCCCTCGACCCTCTTCTCAAATACATTATCAATACTAGACATGTGCTATGTTAGAGGTAATGCAATGACAGGAATGATATTCAAATGAACGGTCACACGACGTCCCACGAACACGAACTATGCAGATGCTTGTCATACAATATATCGTGCTTGCAATGTATCTAATCATATAGAACCGTGCTAAGGAAAGGATGAATCGATTAAATAACTGTCGCAACGATACTATAAGATGTGCCTTGAAATAACAAATTAACTTAGCACGGTCATGGACAACTTGTCGACAAGGGCGATTGTTTCTTCGGACGGTATCCCGAGGCCACGGGACCGTTCCGGCCTAGGAAGAAACACGGATAGCTATGCCGGATGCATGCCACGGTAGGCAGTGGCTTTCAACGGGGCTCGCTACCCGCGCTGAAGGACCTCTGTCTACCAAGCTATATGTCCAGGATGGCTTGTCATGCCAGTGACCTTCACGAACGCGCTCAATTACATATCATTATTATCAACATGACAGGGAAGAACATGGTAAGTTTACGTTACGACGGCACGCACTGCCGGGGGTAAGATCTATCGTCATTATACGTTGTGCCTTCAACAATAAGTTTGAATTGAGTAGGATGGCTAGAAACTTCACTAAATATTTGTATGTACGCTCACTTGAATTCTTCAACAAATGAGAGCACGGGATTTAAATTGCCACGCACCAGCACAAAGTGTAAAGTGCTGACCCTCGCTCTCAACAGGTACTCGGGACCAGGATAGCGTGCTAAGGAACTGAAGGCGACGCTCCTTTCTTTTGAAGCCTTGCTAGAGCGAAGGCTAGTTCTGCAACATTTTGAAGACTCCGACCCAACTGCATCATGAGTCACAAACTCTCGCCGATCCCAGGTCTTAGAGAGTCATTTTGATGTTTGTAAAAAGGGATGTAAATGTATGGAATGTCTATCTCATCGATGTCGGTGTAAACCCCGCGGGGCCAACTTTTGCAATTGAGTCTGTAACTTACTTATTATCAATGAAAATGCAAGTTTCCTTTACAAAGCAATGTGCAATTTCTCTGCGTACTCTTAAAAATGCTGTTGTTTCGGATAACCTTATGAACCGCCTTGTGCAAGCGCAACTTAGGCTTGTACGGCATCACGCCCGGGGGACGACTATCGATTCTATTGAATCGGGGCGTGACAAGTATTGTTATGATTTTCCTTTTGAACAGAGATACGAATAGGAGTTGTCTTTCTTTGCCGCTATTGAGACAGTTCTGAAATCATAGCCCATTTACGGATAATTGCCTTGGATTTTAGACTATAGCGACGTAGCTGTAGCCGTCCTGTATCATCTTTATTATCATTATCAGACATGATTCTTTGTTCTTCTTTTTGTTAAAGAGTATAGGAGTTTCGCCTTCTTTCGGATGGTACCAAGAAGTATGATTGTATTGAATCCAACGATACTGTATTTCGTAAAGATGATACGACTACTGTAAGTGGCTTAAAGCTATCTAGCATATCCAAATAACATTAAGCATGATAAGAAATATCAGTATACTGTAAAGGAGAAGCGTTATTGATTTTTATACCATCATTTACAACAGGCCTTCAGCCTTAGCATGCTTAGTCAGATGATGACAAAAGGGGGAGAAGAAGAGCGAGAGGGAGGAGGAGGGCTTCTTTCGACGAAGGTCGATTACAAGTGGCTCGGAAGAGGTGAGCTGCTTTTGTTCCTGACTAACACAGGGGGTTGCTTCTTGTGAGAAAAAGGTAGATAGTCAGTGGTTGGAAGACTGAGGACAGAAAGTATGTCCTTTAACAGAAATCACCAAGGTATCATTCGACACACCTTTTGTTCTTCATCAGTATCCATTGCCAGTACTACCTTCATGAATTCCTTCTTGTACATGCGAGAGTCATTGCAGTACGCTTCAACCCCTTTGAAAGGATTTAGGTTGCAACTTCTTTCTGGACTTCTCCATTGCCATCCACATATTTGAAACATTGGTGGAGAGTAGAAGGTATAATATTGTGTTCATGGAGGAACGGTCTTTCCAGCAAAGCATTATATGAGCCATGATTATCAATCACATAGAAAGTTACCTTTGTATGAAGATTAGCAATTGAAGATTAGGCATATTTTCCCCAAAGGTTACTTCTTCCTTGATTGAACCCCAGGATGGTAGTGATAGTTGTAGGAAGATTATGTACTGGAATCTTCAAAGCATACAACAAAGATTTTGGCATGATACTAAGAGCAGATCCTGGGTCAATCAGAATGCGATCGACTTTCATGGTATCCACATACCCCGTAAAATAGAGAGGACGATCATGACGATTATCTTCTAAAAGCATGTCATCTTATGTAAAAGTAATATTGGGTATTAATTCAATATACTTGACAATGTGTACAGCTGACAGGTTCTTGTTCAGGCTTCTTGAGAAGAGCAAGACAAGCATCAACCTGCATCAAAGCTTCACTTAATATCTTTCGAGTTTCTTTTAAGAGACATAAAAGTTCGATGATTGACAATCTTGCTGGGGTGTTGGCCAATTGGGCAATATGTCAAAATTATATGGCTTTTTGAGTCCAAGAGATAAGGACTTCTTCAATACTTTGTCAAAATAGACATGTTATTTTCCCTTGTCTGCTGATGTCGGTTTAGGAGGAGTTGATCCACTACCGGCGAGGATGTAGATGGTATATTCTCAGCAGGAGAAGATGATGTGGAAGGAACATCAGGAGGTGAGAAAGATTCTCTTGATTTTCAGGATATTCCTGAAGATAAGGTTTTCGATATCTGGTGCCGATTATAAATTTCTTCTGCCACCGGTTCAAAGGAAACTATGTTGCAGCTCTTGGTTTTAGTTTTGGAGTGCTTCTTTTGATTGGAAGGAAGGCGCTACAAAGTCTGCCACAGATTAGGATGAATCTACATAATTTTCCTTTATCGATTGATAGTGGAACAAGACCCTCATTTTGGGGAGGCAGGGGTTCACGATCTCGAGAGTAGCCCTCATGATGGGATACAATACCATCTTGTATAGTTGTGGTGGGAAATCACCAACCGTACAGAAATGACATTGTCCGTCACAGCCTTTTTCATCTTGTTGGAGGGTAACTGCTCCAGAGTTGACCATTTCTTATTTTGCCTTTGAGCACGTAGCATGCTCTGGTTGGATGCCCTGTGAATGTGTGATAAACATAATATTTAGGGTGGTCAGTTTTACCCACTTCTTCTGGCCATTTTGCTTCTGGCAGTTAAAGCTTATTGCTTTTGATTAAGCAATCGAAAATACTCATAATATCATCATCGTCAAAAGAATATTTTTTGGACGAGGTACTTTCTGTGGTGGTGCTGATAGAGTAGGTGCTGTCTGAGAAAATTAACAGCCAATGACTCTTGTTCTTGAAATTGATAGCCAATGTTTCTTTACCCTTGTAGTTGTTCTGGCGATTATTACACCGGGTGTATGTTCATCTTGATTAGGATGATTCATTTGAACTCCTAACTGCTTAACTTTTTGGCACTAACTTTTGCAGCCTTGGCATTCACAATGAAATAAGGCCAATCTTGAAATTGTGTAGATCCTGTCCACATGCTGATAATTGGCAATAAGTTTGATTTACAAGTGTCTATCGTTACAGCAGATGGAGTTCCTAAAGGCATTTTAAGTGCCTCTCGACAGAATCTTTCAATAAAACTTTTGTGGATTCATTGTGTCTTTGTTTAATTTTGATAAGGGCAGACATCTAGTTATATTATTGACTCCCTCATAGAATCGTTCAAGAACATTTGCTTGAAACCAGCAAAAGAAGTTATGCAGCCATCAGGCAAGCTACGTATTCCTCGCTGCACCGGCTAAACAACCGATGAACACTCTGGTAATGAGAGCATCATTTGGCTGCAATTGGTCAGTCATCACTTTAAAATGATTGATGTACTGACTTGGACAAGTGCTGCCATCAAACAACATAATAGTAGGAAGTTTATATTTAGGAGAAAATTGAACTTCCTTCCACTCAGCAGGATAAGGTTGTTTTATTCCAAGTCTTTGTAGATCCTTCTGTTTGAAGGCCTCAAACTGAGTGCGTAAGAGTTTCACAGCCTCATTAGCATCCCAGTGTTTGGGAATTGGTAGGCTGGTTAGAATTATTATGAAGAGGAACAGCGTGGTAATTACCCCCCAGCACCAGACTGACTGGGAGCAGCTTGGACAGGTATAGAAGCAACCTAAGGAGGTGGTATCCTCAGACCAATATTAATGGTACAGAAGATGCTATAAGCTTAGGATTAGTAGCAAGATTTATAACCGGTGGTACTGTATGTTGAGCCATGATTATAGTATGCATACTTGCGACCATTTCAGCCATGGTTTCAATTTATCTTCCAGTGCAGCAATCCGTTGCTCTTGACTGGCTGAAGTAGAGGCAACTTGGTCTTCTATAATGGCATATGCTGTCATTTTCTTGCCATTATTGAAGAGATAGTTTGTTCAGAACTTTCACTATCTGTATAAATCAGATAAGGAATACTCCCTCAGATGACTAATAGAAAGATCTTCCGGATTGAAGACATCCTGATCTGAATTCCGATCTTTCGATCTGGTATGTGGAAAGACCCCTTCACTGGATTCAGGGAGTTGTCTTAAGTAGTGTTGACTTGGATTGTGAGATGTGCTACGTTTTGAGCATTTTCTACCCCCAGTGTTTCGAGAAGCCATATTGACAGAAGCATATAATAATTCGTCATCATCTCCCATCATGGGTTCAGGAGTTGAAGCGTAATTCAGCCGATCGAAGACAGATCTTTTAGCTGATTGGCAACAATATTTGATGACCACTTCATGAAGGAAGTATCATTCTGACGAGTGATCTAGAGGTGAATGAGACATCTCTGAGACTTCCCATCTTTGTGTAAGACGTTCCCGGAGGTCAGTCATCATTATAGGATGAGAAGAAGTCGGAGGAACATATTCCTTAAAGATATTAAAACATGTCTCCTATTCTTTAGGTGCTTAGTTTTTTGAGTGTATAAAGAAGTACTTAACTCATTGGCATAAGTCATCGGATCTTGTTTTCAAATTTCTGTTTCTAGAAATTGGCCTTTGGCATGGGATTTTACGTTTCATCGAAGTTGATACTGATTGATGCCTATTGAGATAAGCTCGTAAATTAGAGAATTCTACACCTGGTCTCTGTTTGAGACCCATCAATTTTTTTGCTTGGATCTTGAGATCTGCAAGGTTGGAAGATCTTGAGCAGTCCCCATAGGGGTAGGCAAGATGCCTCTTTGATCAGTATTCTTTCCCTTAACAGAGATTTGAAGACATCTGTTTAAGGAAATGGAATTTGATATACCTTCCTCTGAGTCATAGAGTAGGGAGGTTTGAGAAAAGACCAAAGGATGCTTTCTTTTATTTTGTGGAGGGTTGGCTAAAAAGTGTTTCCTTCTGTTTTGTTGTGGGTCCACTTTAGGTATAGGTTGTGCCAGTTAAGAAAATGTCAAAGGACCCTTCCCTTTGTTCTGTCTAGTTTTGACACTAGAACATTGTTTCTCCAAGTTCAGAACTGGAGAATTGGAATAGGGAATAGCCAAAAGATTAGATCCATTGGGTTGCGCCAGAGCAGCATGGTGAGCAGATTGCGCTTGGACAACCGAATGCTTAGGTTGTGCCATAGCCATATGAGCTGCTGGTTGTGCCCTAGCAACAGGCTGTGCCTTGGCAACAGGTTGCGCCTTGGCAACAGGATGTGCTGATTGTGCCTTGGCAGAAGCCCGATTGGACTGCACCTTGGCAGTATGAAGAATAAACTGCACGCGGGCAGTAAGAATAGTGGACTGCGCCTTGGCAGCAGAAAAGTAGGTTGCGTACGGGCAACAGAAGTAGACTGCGCACGGGCAGCAGGAAGAGTGGACTATGCCTGACCACAGAGACAGATTGTGCCTGGGCAGTAGAGGCAGGTTGCGCCTGGGCAACAACAACTATAGAAGACTTAGGAGTCCATACAGTTTTGTTCTCGGTGATAGCCACAGTACGTTTGTTGCTCTTCTTGTTGATCATACCTTCATAGGCTGTTTGTTGACTTGAACAACCAGAGTCTTCTGCGTCTTGCCAATCGATGCAGCATCACATTGAGCTGTCACCTTCTCATTGGAGAAGAAATTCGTCCCCAGCAGATTCACCATTTTGTTTGCAAAAACAAAAGTTTGATTACAAACTAAGAAAAGAGTACAAAAGTATAATGATTTCTGGGAAGTACAACTGTAGGAATTTGATCAAAAGACGATCACTTTATCCCTTGGACTATGTGAACTTAAAGACTAGAGCCTTTGAAGAATGCAACAACACTTTTTAGAAGAGTTCTTGATCTCTGTGATGCTTCAACAGTGATTAAAAACTCTATTTGTAGAGTTTTGGAAAATAACTATTTTAGCAGTTATTTTGATGTGCGCGAGGCTGGACTGCGCCACATTGGGTTGCGCCAACCTCATGTTGCGCCAACTTTTATTTAGTTACTCAATCGTGTACTAACTGTATTTAGACGTGGCATCATGTGATTGAGATGCACGTGGTCGTGTACAGTGTAGTGGACACGTTTTGAGAGATTAATGGCATGTGCGCTACGTCATCCTGCTTTAGAATGAAAGTTGTCTCAACTTTATCAGGTTGCACGAGCTTCAGTCAACAAGTAAAACTGTGCCTGATTGGGTTGCGCCTAGGCGTAACTCGGTGCACAGGCACATGGCAGCTTTTGAATATATGAGAAGAAATTGTTCAGATTGTACCAAGGCAAAACTCAGAGGGGTGTACAGGACAGCTGTCTAGATCGTCTCGAGCGACACGCTTTGAAAGATTCGAAGAGATTTTCTTCGTTTATTGTGCTTTCAGCTGTCAGATAATGATGGCTATTAATGTTAGACGCCATGTAGGCTTGGGCACAAAGTGATTTGGGCGCAGTCTGTTGTCAGGCGCAACCTAATCAGTGGCACAATTTGATCCATTAAGCTTTAAAACTGGTACAACTTGGTTTTTAGGGCACAACTTGATTTCTAGATAGTAAAAACATGGCACAACTTAATTTTTAGGCTCTACAGTGCAGGGTAGGAAGATTCTAGCTCTTGCTTGGTTGGCGCTGGCTATGTGGAGTGGGCAGGAGGCCTTGTTGTTTTCCGTAACCTGTTCTAACACGTTTGGCATGACGCAAATGAGCAGTAGGAAATAGACTTTGAGTAGAATCTAATTTCTTGGCGTTGATTTGATTATCTCTGCCAAGAAAAGTAGAGTTTCTACTCAGAAGCGTTCTCGTATTGATTGGCATAGGGGCACAATCAGATGTGTTTTCTACCGAGTCCAGGACTAGAGAAGGATAAGAAGAGGCCATAGGGCACTTTCCTTTATTCTGCGCAGGGGCAGTGATATGTAACTTCTCTACCAAGTTTAGAACTGGAAAGGAGTAAGGATTGGACATAGGGCAGTTCTTTTGTTTGGCAAAAGGCAGTTATTGGTGCACCCTCTACCAAGTTTAGGACTGGAGAGGAAGAAGGAGTAGCCATGTAACGCTGTCCCTTGATTGGCACCAGGGTAGTGATTGGCGCACCCTCTACCAATTTCAGAATTGATGAGGAAAAAGAAGTGGCTATAGAGCTTTTCTCCATGCTTGGCGCAGAAGTCTTGATTGGTGTACTGGAGGACTTTGGAGTCCAGATGGCACGCGCCTTGTTCTTGGCCGCAACAGTGGCGGCATGCTTAGCACCCCCTGCACCAATCATGGCTTCGTAGGCAGTTTAGTCAACTTTTACGGCCAAAGTTCTGCGTCGTGCCGACCGACGCAACATCGTATTGAGTTGTCACTTTCTCGTCGAAGGAGAAAGTCGTCTCCAGCAGAGTCACCATTTTGTTTGCAAAAACAAAAAAATATTTGATTACAAACTGAAAAGAGTACAAGAGTATAATTTGATTTAGGGAAGTACAACTGTAGGAATCTAATCAAAAGATGATCACTTTATCCCTTGGACGATGCGACGTCGAAGAAGAAAGCTTTCGGAGAGTGCTGCAGCAAGTGCTGAGGAGATTATGATCATTAGTGATGCTTTGAAAGTATTTAGAACTCTGTCTATAGAGTTCAGAGATAACTGTTAAGTAGTTATCCTGATTGGCGCACACTGCAATTAGCATGCTATTCACCCAGTTGTGCGAACGGTTAACTTAACTGCGTATGATGCCTGGCATTCGTTGAGAGAGATACGCTTGGTCGTGGAAAGTATCGTGTGCACGTTCTTCGTGATTAGTAGCATGCATGCCACGTCATATAACTGCTTCTAGATGATTTGATTGAATAATGCCAACTGTTAAATGGCGCTGAGCGCTACTTGCTGTTTAGTACCCTTTGCTTAATGTAATGATATTTGATTATCTCGTGCCATCTACAAATGGCGCGAGGCAGCTGTCAGTTATTATGACAAATTGACACAATCTTTTCGAGCACCACGCATTCGAGATTTGAAAGGATTTTCCTCGACTGACGTGTTGTCAGTAATGATGACAACTATTTCAGCTTTTAGAGAAAGCTTGCCACGTGTTGGCCAGCGCCACCTATGTCCAGTACCAACTGATGTCGTACGCCATCTAATAGCCAGCGCCATTTGATGATTTATGCCCTTGCACCATTTATGAGTAGCGGATGATGATGATATTTTTAGTCTTCTGCAGTAGCAATCACCCTTGCCCTGGCCAAGTCCCTCCTGAACTCTGGAAGTAAAGGCTGCATTGATGTAACATGCGCTCCATCTCTGCATTCTGAGCTCGGAGAAGATCATCTATTTGCATGTTCAGATCATCCAGATGGTTTGAAGCAAATTGATGCAGCTCGAGTACCTTTTTTGGCATTTTCTAGTTGCTGTGACCGATGCATGGGTCCTGGCCAGTTCAGCTTCTAGCTCTTGAATGCATTACTTCTTTGTTTTTCTCTGCGGCATCGGCCTTATAAAGCTCAGTAAATGAAGTGGCCTCAGCTATACCAGACTCTATCTCTCCAGATTGTATCGTGAACGCGACCATAGAATTGTCCAGTACAGCTCGTTGTTCCTTGTACTGACGAGCTATGGCCTCGCACTCAACATCCACCAGTCTTTGTATATTTCCTCTTATCAGCTCCTGGTAAGATTGGATAGGCTCCTCGAGTTCCCTTAGGATATGCTTTAAGGCACTTGCTCTTTCAGCGTCGTCCAGGTTGCGTATGGCATCAATTGGATAGCGAGAAGACGTCCTTGCAAAATCGTACGGATGATTCTTCTCTAGGGCCAAATGAACCAAGGAGCGCAAGGAAGTGAAGAAGGCATCCGTATAAGTACGGATAATGCTGCTCATCACCGTTGATATACTGTTTGCCATTAAAATTATTTGATTGCAAATCTTAATACAAACAGAACAGTGTTACAATATAGGACTTAGATGTAGTCCTAGGAGTACACTTTTGTTTAATCTGGGTCCTTAGTGCCAATGGAGCGAGTGGTATAATGCGTTGACTCCGTTGACGGGCTGACGATGGTTATCGGTTCTCTGAAGGTGTAGATTGCTCTGGGTGCTGGAGCTTGCTGAGAGAAGGAAGACGTTGAATGTCTGTATCTGCCTCTCTGGTGGTGTGTTTGTTCGTATCTGTCTGTGTGTGTGGAAGAAGGAAATGATTCCTCTATTTATAGCTGGGCAGGTTGGCTGCTCATGTGCGCATATGTAGGATGCGCCGGTACGTGGGGATGCCACGTAGAGATTACTGATGGAGGCATGGATGATGCGCCCTACTCGAGGGGTTGAATCTTCATACTGCTGTTGTGAGCCGGCACGTAGCAGAGGAGAAGATCTTTCCGTTGCTAAAATCTGGGATGAGTTGAGTTAAAGGACATGTGTCGTCGACTCGTGGCTCGGAGATCTCGGATCTGATGGAGGGATGATTTGGTAGGATGTGCCTTGGATTGGGCGCATGATGAGATTTTGGCTCGTGACCTTTATGAGTCACGAACCGTTCTGGGCGCATGGCTTTTGAGGCGCATGCGAGCGACTTTCCTTCTGTCTTTCGGGATCAGAGATCAGTCTGGGCGCATGGCTTTTGAGGCGCATGCAAAGTTTCAACTGGAGACTCTTCTTCTGTCTTTAGGGATCAGTGAAGGTCTGGGGCACATGGCTTTTGAGGCGCATGTAATGCTTCAACAGGAGACTCTTCTTCTGTCTTTAGGGATCAGTGAAGGGTCTGAGGCGCATGGCTTTTGAGGCGCGGATGGTTGGGTGGCCACGTGGCAGTAGCCGTCGGGGTAAAAGTCATGATGATGCTGACGTTGTGGACGCTTCATTTTCTGCAAAAGCTGTCAACCGTTCAGACTTGGGGAGGCGTGCTGCCAACTCTGTGAGTTCAGTATTTAATGTTGGTGACATTCGATGGACAGCTGAGTGGGCGCGTTGGTTGACGTTCCACTAGGCGTATGGGGACGTATGGGGGCGCATCCTCTGTGATGCGCTCGGTACAGGGCGCATCTGTAGGAGGCGCTTGGTGTTTGAAGGGGTGTGATGCGCTGTCCAGCCGGCGCATCCGACACGTCTTTAATGATGCGGCTGTTTCGCTTCTCGAGTGCTTTTAAATAGCCGTTTGGCTAAAGTCGAGGCGTCTGGTTCATCCATTTAATGTGAGTTCATTGCACGGAATTCGGAGAGCCATCCACTTAGCGCGTGGGTTTGATCTGTCCGGCCTATAAATAGTGGCATGGAGAGAAGGTTTGCTTCTCATTCCCTCACGTACTTCCGACATAAACTCGGGTATTCGAGTACATTCTGTTGACGAAGTGCTCCCGAGGGTGAAGATGAGACGCCATGTCGTCGTTGATGCACTTGAAGGTGACTGTTACATCCAAGACGGAGTCGAGGGCTTCCGATGCAGGCGGAAGGTGCCTGTTGCATCCAAAGATAAGGATGCTCGGCCTCGTCTCCGTTGTTCCGGAAGGGCCGCAGATCGGAATTGCGGTGCCCTGACCGTCTTCTTTTGGCTTTGGAGGCTCTTTCTCTGGATGGGGTGTTAATTGCCATCTCATCCTGCTCGGCCAGGTGAGCCTGGCTGGAAGAGCAGCACATAACTGGGCTGCTGAAGGGATGCACATAACTGAGCTGGATGCACATAACTGAGCTGGAAGCACATAACTGAGCTGCTGAAGAGATGGTGGGATGCGCCTGGTTGGAGGCGTATGGTATCTGCTGCGCCTAATTGGCGGCGCATGATGACTGCTGCGCCTATCTGGAGGCACATGGTAGCCGCTGGCTGTAGACTTAGGATCTTTCCTTTGTAGAAATTCTCCTTTGTACAACCTTTTCTAGACATGTAATAGACTTTTGTATATAAATAAAAGTCCTTCTTCAAATGTCTATACTTATTGACTTTGCTGTGAAGTGTTCTGTCCGAGTTCTGGCGCATGTAGTGTCTGGCGCATGGGCTTTCTGGTTGTGAAATTTCATGCTTCTACAAGACCCCCTTCAAAGTTTTCAAAACTTTTGAATAAGTTTTGGAATACTTTGAATAAGAAGCATGGCGATCAGGGCGCATGACTATTGGGGCGCATGCCTGTTCGGGCGCATGCTCTTCTCAGTTAATGTATATGATAATGCCTCGGTAACCGAAGATTAATGATGATCTTTTGGTTTTATCTGCTGTTATCTTCACAGGACCCGAGGCGACGGCTGAGATCACTCGTCATCGGTTCACGCATGCGACCACGACCTATAAATAGGTGAGAGATGGAGAGAGAGAGAGAGTTCTTCTGCTCTGTGCCTTTGCCTCCTTTAGAGTTCTTCTTCAAAACCCTAACTTCTTCTTCTCTGAGAGAATGGCTCCCAAGAATCCTCGCGACGGTGCCGGCAAAGGAAAGGGGAAAGAGAAGGAGCCTGTAGAGGTTGTCGTGAGTAACATTCCTCGCCCGCCTGTCGAAGTTCGGCCGGTAAAGCGTACCCATGTGCGTCAGCATGATAAAGGCCTTTATCATATGTCACTCCACCAATGCATGAAATATGTATACATTAGATAACGCTCCAAGTTCATGTCGAACACTACATGAAACGCCGCAGGTCCTGGCGGACGCAGATGAATATGAAATTTCTGTTGAGGGGGTGTACAAAATGCTGCAGAGGGGTGTATCTGCGGTGATGGATGCCAACGGGAGCTTTGCGACGGCAAGAACTCTGGCAATGCCCTGTATCGAGCTGATCCGCATTCACCAAGGCCACGACCATATGGCCGAAATTTGGAGGCTTCGGTGATCGAGCTGGACGAGCGGCTTGCGGAACTTCAGCGCATCCAGCGAAATGACCTCTCCGTCCTGATAGATGCGAAGAAGGGGAAGTTGATTGCCGAGATCGAGTCTTCCTACCAGGCCACTGTAGGCATTTGGGAGCACGAGGTGGCTGAGACTGAGGCGCGGTAGAGCAGTTGTCTCAGTCCATGAAGAAGACGATGGAAATGCGAGCTGCGTTGGATGCTAACATCGCAGAGATCAACACCCAGATGCGCCGTCTTGAGGACCAACGGGCCCGACTCCAGTTAGATGTCGAACGTGTCGGGCTGAACACGCAGCATTCAAGAAGGAGGAAGCGACTTTTACTCAGCGAACTCTTGCCTTGGCTTAGCAGCGACAACAGCTTGATGAGAAGCATGAGAGCGAAACTTTCGCTGAGGCTGTTGAATTGATGCGTCAAGAAGCTGAGCGTCGAGTCCTGGCGACTATGGAGACCCGTACAGCCGACTTAAGACGTCGAGTCAGAGAGCTCTCAGCCCACCCTGGAGAGGTTCAGGGATAGCCTCTCCCTTTTTTATGTTTCTTTTGAAACCCTTGTTGGGGGATAGTGTAGTTTCGTACTTTCTCTTTTTTAGAAAATAAAGAAGCACGCAACTTTTTTGTGATGTGTTCATTTTGTTATCATGAACTTGATGATTTGTGTGGACCTATTATCTTTTGCGCACCTTGGTTTTTAGGTACAGATAATAAGTTTGAAGGAACCAACATGTTTGCTCAGAGGTGATGTGGACATGGCAATCATTGGGTTCAAAATAATAGAATCTTCCTACTCAGAGGTATTATGGACGTGGTAGGAATGATCCTGGGGGATACGCTGAACAACTCAGAGGTGATGTGGATGTGGAATTCGGCGATCAATGTACGACAACACAGGGGTTGTTTGTACGAGATGTTTACTCAGAGGTAATGTGTACGTGGTAAACATGAAGGGTAGCGTCGGCTTACGTAGCGTAAGATTCCGCTTTGTAGGGTGTAGAGGGACAACTCAGAGGTGATATGGACGTGGTTTTTACTGAAGGGTGCTACGGAACAACTGGGTTCCAGAAGCGTATGAGTTTGGAAGGAGATTGTGTGTGAGCCCCGATGATTGGGCCCACAGATCCCCTTTGGGGAAGTATATGTCTGACGGATGTCAAGAATAGTACTTATTTAGGAACTTGTCGTTGATGGACATCATGAACAAGTCCCCATTGGGTTTGGCGAGGCGGGAAGTACCGTTTGAGTATACCGTCTCTATGATGAAAGGTCCTTCCCACTTGGGCTCGAACTTTTGGTATCTTATGAGTTAACACCATTAGCCTTCTGACTGCTAAAACCAGGTCGCCAACTTGGAAAGTTCTTTTTGACCTTCTTGTTGAAAGCCTGTGATATACGGGCTTGGTAGAGTTCGATGCGTAGTTGAGCCAGGAGACGCTTCTCATCGAGTGCCTCCAGTTCCCGCAGACGACGACGTTGATTGTCCTCTTCTGTGAGTTTGTTTGTTATTGCTACGCGGAGTAAGGGTATCTGGATCTCGAGAGGCAGTACCGCTTCACTCCCGTAGACCAGGAGAATGGTGTGTTGCCTGTTGGGGTCCGTACCGTTGTGCGGTAGGCCCAAAGGCATTCGCCAAGCTTTTCGTCCCAGTCGCGTTTGTTGGTTGACACGACCTTTTTGAGCAGCCTAACGATGGTTTTGTTGAACGCCTCTGCTAACCCGTTTGCAGCCGGATTGTAGGCGGTGGATGCCACATTTTGAATACGATTCTTGTCACAGAACCTGCTAAAAATGTGGCTGAAAACTGAGGACCATTGTCATGAATGATCCGCCGGGGTACTCCGAAACGGTAAATGACATGGTTTGATAAAGCTGACCACCCTGGAGCTTTTACTTTCGCCAGTGGGACTGCTTCCGCCCATTTGGAGAAGTAATCGGTGATGGCCAGGATGAAGCGATGTCCTCTTGATGAAGGAGGGGATATTGGTCCCACAATGTCCATGCCCCAGGCTTCAAAGGGCCAGGAGGCGACTGTAGGATGTAGTGGTTCAGACGGTATGTATGAAGTCTGTATAAAGTTGGTATGCGTGATACTTCTTAGCATATTCAACAGCGTCGGCGGCCATGGTTGGCCAGTAGTAGCCCATACGTCGCAGTCGATCCTGCAACTTAGGACCGGGTTGATGGGCTCCGCAAGTTCCGTCATGAGCTTCTCGAAGAGCTTCGGCTGCTTCTTCGTTGGACAGGCATCGAAGTAGGAGCCCATCGAAGGAGCGTCGGTACAGCATTTTGGTAGCTGTATCGTAGTAGAATCGAAGAGAGCGTCTCCTGACTGAGACAGCTTCCTTTGGGTCCTCTGGAAGGATTCCGTAGACAGCAAAGTCGATGAACGGGAACCTCCAGTCTCGGACATTAACCCCAGTGTTCGTCGGCATGGTGTGAGCCACTCGCAAGCATAGGTTGTTTCTAGGACAAACCAAGTCTCGGTCAGTTACCGTGACATAGTGTTGAGTCCCAAAGGGCGCTGCCAATGAGGCCACGAGGCCAGCCAGAGCGTCAGCCTCCAAGTTTTGTAGACGGGGTACATGTCCGATGAAGAACCCGGTGAAGGTTGAAATGATGTTCAATGCAACTTCATGGTAAGGGATCAGATCTTCATGGCGAACCTCGTATTGCCCCCGAATCTGGTTCACGACAAGTTTTGAGTCACCGTAGGCTTCCAGATGGTCCACCCCAGCTGTTGTGCGAGTTGGAGTCCCATGATGAGTGCGTTGTACTCGACAACATTGTTGGAGAACGGCTTCGAAAGGGAGTAAGCACGCTGGATGACCAACTGATCGGGGGAGACTAAGACTACCCCCACTCCTGCGATGATTTGGCCTTTGGGGTTGTTCTTGAAGCGCCATCGAAAAATATCGCCAAACGGAGCTTCCTTCGGTGACGTTGGATTCTTGGACCTCATCCGAGATGTCCTCATAGAGTTTTGAGGATTCTAGGATGGGGTGCAGCTAAAAAGTCAGCCAGAGCTGACCTTTAACAGCTTTTTGCGGGACAAACACCATATTATATGGCGTTAGCAAAATCGCCCATATGGCTAGCCGGGAGTTCAATGATCCTGGCTTCGTCATAAGGACTCTGAGCGGATTGACTCGGAAATGACATGAATTGTCTGGCCTGAGACATAATGACGAGTCTTCTGGATGGCAAACACCAAAGCCAAGCACTCCTTTTCAACGGGGTATACCGGTGTTCGGTCCCGATGAGCGTTCGACTAAGGTAGTAGATTGCTTGTTCATAGCCTGTATCACTGTTTTGAGCCAGCAGAGCGCCAAGAGAATGATCCATGGCACGACGTAGAGGAGAAATGGTTTACCGCGACAGGTGCCACCAGGACTGGTGGGCTCGTCAAGTAGGCTTTGATGTCGTCGAAAGCCTTTTGGCACTCCTTGTCCAGACATAAGAGACCTTCTTCATGAGCTGAGTAAAGGGTTAACATTTACCGGAGAGGTTTGCTATGAACCTCCGGATGTATGCCAGACGTCCCTGTAAGCCCGAAGTTCTCGAAGATTCTTCGGAGGGTCCATGTTGAGGATGGCTTTGGTCTTCTCGGGATCAACATGAATGCCTTTCGCTGTGATGACAAAGCCCAAGAATTTGCCGCTAGAAACCCCCAGAAAGGATTTAGCGGGGTTCATTTTGAGTTTGTGCCCGCATGAGATCGAAGACTGTCTTCAGATCCTGTAGGTGATCTCCTTGAGGCGGCTCTTGACTGCGATGTCGTCAACATAGCATTCGACTATTTTGCAAAGATGTTGACGGAAGATGGTGCTCATAGCTCGTTGGTACGTTGCACCGGCGTTCTTCAAGCCGAAAGGCATCACTGTGTAGCAGAAAACACCCTTCAGAGTCCTGAATGACGTGTGTTTTGCGTCATCGGGAACATCTTGATTTGATTGTAGCCTGAATACCCGTCCATGAAGGACATGCGTTCAAAGCCACATGTGTTGTCGATCATCACATCGGTGATTGGAAGCGGGAATTCGTCCTTCGGGCAAGCAGAGTTGAGGTCCCTGAAGTCGATACAGACTGTATCTTCCATTCTTGGTGACAGGTACGATGTTGGCTACCCAATCTGGGTGCTGTTCCTCACGGATGAAGCCGCTGGTCAAGAGTTTGTCCACCTCCTGATCGATGGCATTCATGATGTCCGGACGGAAATGTCGCTGCTGTTGTTTGATAGGTTTGGCATCAGGTAAGATGTTCAACCTATGCATTACGATCTGTGGATCGAGTCCCGGCATATCTTCGTAGCTCCAGGCAAAGACGTCGATATACTCTTTAGCCAGTTGGATTAGAGACTCTCGGTCTTTTCTTCTATTTTGCTGATGAAGATGGGTTTGGAAGAAGATCCGTCCCCAAGGTCGATCTGCTCGACTTCGTCTTCGGTGGGAGGTTCACGTAACTCAAAACGAGACTCCCACTGTTCTCCTAGGCGTTGAGCCCAGGGTTCTTCTTCGAATGATTCGGCGCTTGGTCTTCGCCTTCATCCTTTTGAGGTTGTGCTGACGTCATGTTAGCTGACAGCACTTTCCTGAAGACTGATCCGATACTGGTATCGGAATCCAAGTCGACGCTTCGGACGAGTGGGAATGTTCTACGTCTTCTGCGTCTGAACTCTCTGGAGTTGATGGCGGCGTGACATAGCCTACCCCCCGTCGAGTTTTGTTGTAGTAGTCTTGCGGCTTTCCTTTGTGGTTGGAAGCCGGAGAGGGAGACGTCCACCTTTGCCGTAGTTTAGGCCTTTGTTGCTTTTTAGGTCGTAGCCCATCTTTTGGACGATGTGCTTTGCCGTATCCGTGTACCGATAGACTTGTACTCTGCCGGTATCAGGTTCTGGCTCGAGTGGCGGGAGGTCTTGATGACGCTCGACTTTGCCCAAAATGATGGATCCTTCATCTCGGCTTCGTGGAAGGGCTTCTGGGAGGCTGACTTCGCCTCGAGGATGAAGATCCGCCGCAGCTGTGCTTTGGACATCTTCGTCTTCAGAAGGAGGCTCAACAAGGGTCTAACTACCCCCAGCTTCCTCCAAGAACTTCTTCCTCGACCGAGTGCCTTCGAACACCCCAGAGGACGAGACAGCTGCCTTGATTTTCCTCGGTTGGCTTTTGGACGAGGACGAGGAGTTGCCAGTCGCCTTCCGGAGTAATGAGGAGTTGGAGACCACGTTGCATAAAGCAACTCTTGGCTCCTCTTATGTTGACACCTTCATCCCGAGGCGATGTGAGAGGGGTGTCGATGATTGCAGCGTTGGAAGACTGACTGCCTTGGTGGTACTGCTGTCTTGCAACAGCAGTTGATGGTGACCACTGCATAAGTATGCCCCGTGAGAGTGCATCATGTCTGTTGGTCGACTTCTGACCGGCGCTTGTGAGTGATCACGTTACGCAGGTCGTTGGAGGAGAGTGCTACCATCACACCCCCTTCAGGCGCATGGCAAGGCCAAACGGGGTGGACAGTGAGTGCTGCGCCCCTGATCTAATACCAAGCAGGCATCACGATCAGTAGTGGGGGAACAACAACATTTGAAGTGACTTAAACGGACCTCAAACGCACAACCAGAGGAGGCGCGGGAGTTCAAGACCACTGAATTTGCCTCACGACTTGGTTGTGCAGCATAGTAGATGCGCCCAAGTGAGATGAGGACTTTGAAGATCGGATCATTTTTGGTGCCGAAGCACCTGAGCCGACCTTGTATAGCTTGCCATCAGCAGCGCGCATGATTATGAGCGCATGCTTTTGGCTTGCTGCTGGCATAGCACGTTTGTGGCGCATGGCCCGTGCCTTAGATTTCTTTGTACTAGCCCGCTGGGGTGCATAGTACTCAGCATCCAAATTCTCCTTCCCATTACAGCGAGTGAGTCTGTCAAAGACAGAGACTTTTTGTGGCATCAGAGGTGATGCGCGGGGCATTGGCTGCGCCCCTGCTCCGTCGACGCATCTTCCTCGCCTGAGAGGGAGATGGTTGGGGAACGTGGTCAGCCGCACGTTTCCCGAGAGATGCGCTGCATCAGCGGGCGCACCTTGGTTGCTGAGAACGTCAGCAGGAAGGGAGGGCTGGATTGGCGCATTCCCTTCAGTGGTGGTGCCCGAGGCGTCGACCTTGCGCACCCAGACACGGCAGGTCTTCTTCGACTTCGGCAGCCGCTTCGAAGGACTCGTACTTTCTTCAGAAATAAACTCGTACGCCTGCGGATTGAGGCACGACCAGCGTCTTGTGGGAGGAGCCCACCTTTACATCGTCGGCCTATGATACGACCTTCTCGGAAGAGGAGAAAGAGGTCCCCAGCAGAGTCGCCATCTTGTTTGCTATTAAAATTGTTTGATTGCAAATCTTAATACAAACAGAACAGTTACAATATAGGACTTAGATGTAGTCCTAGGAGTACACTTTTGTTTAATCTGGGTCCTTAGTGCCAATGGAGCGAGTGGTAATGCGTTGACTCCGTTGACGGGCTGACGATGGTTATCGGTTCTCTGAAGGTGTAGATTGCTCTGGGTGCTGGAGCTTGCTCAGAGGAGGAAGACGTTGAATGTCTGTATCTGCCTCTCTGGTGGTGTATTTGTTCGTATCTGTGTGTGTGGAAGAAGGAAATGATTCCTCTATTTATAGCTGGGCAGGTTGGCTGCTCATGCGTGCATATGTAGGATGCGCCGTACTGGGGATGCCACGTGGAGATTGCTGATGGAGGCGCATGGATGATGCGCCCTACTCGAGGGGTTGAATTCTTCATACTTCTGTTGTGAGCCGGCACGTAGCAGAGGAGAAGATCTTTCGTTGAAATTTGGGATGAGTTGAGTCAAAGGACATGTGTCGTCGACTCGTGGCTCGGAGATCTCGGATCTGATGAAGGGATGATTTGGTGGGATGTGCCTTGGATTGGGCGTATGATGAGATTTTGGCTCGTGACCTTTAGGAGTCACGAACCGTTCTGGGCGCATGGCTTTTGAGGCGCATGCGAGCGACTTTCCGTCTGTTTTCGGGATCAGAGATCAGTCTGGGGCGCATGGCTTTTGAGGCGCATACAAAGTTTCAACTGGAGACTCTTCTTCTTTTAGAGATCAGTGAAGGGTCTGGGGCGCATGGCTTTTGAGGCACATGCAATGCTTCAACAGGAGACTCTTCTTCTGTCTTTAGGGATCAGTGAAGGGTCTGAGGTGCATGGCTTTTGAGGCGCATGCGGATGGTTGGGTGGCCACGTGGCAGTAGGGGGTAAAAGTCATGATGATGCTGACGTTGTGGACGCTTCGTTTTCTACAAAAGCTGTCAACGTTCAGACTTGGGGAGGCGTGCTGCCAACTCTGTCAGTTCAGCATTTAATGTTGGTGACATTCGATGGACAGCTGAGTGGGCGCATTGGTTGACGTTCCACTAGGCGTATGGGGACATATGGGGGCATCTTCTGTGATGCGCTCGGTACAGGGCGTATCTATGGGAGGCGCTTGGTGTTTAAAGGGGTGATGCGCTGTCCAGCCGGCACATCCGACACGTCTTTAATGATATGGCTGTTTCTTCTCGAGTGCTTTTAAATAGCCGTTTGGCTGAAGTCGAGGCGTCTGGTTCATCCATTTAATGTGAGTTCATTGTACGAATTCGGAGAGCCATCCACTTGGCGTGGGTTTGATCTGCCCGGCCTATAAATAGTGGCATGGAGAGAAGGTTTGCTTCTCATTCCCTCACGTACTTCCGACATAAACTCGGGTATTCGAGTGCATTCTGTTGACGAAGTGCTCCCGAGGGTGAAGATGAGATGCCATGTGTCGTTGATGCACTTGAAGGTGACTGTTACATCCAAAAGACGGAGTCGAGGGCTTCCGAGGCAGGCGGAAGGTGCATTGCATCCAAAGATAAGGATGCTCGGGCCTCGTCTCCGTTGTTCCGGAAGGGCCGCAGATCGGAATTGCGGTGCCCTGACCGTCTTCCTTTGGCTTTGGAGGCTCTTTCTCTGGATAGGGTGTTAATTGCCACTCTCATCCTGCTCGGCCAGGTGAGCCTGGCTGGAAGAGCATATAACTGGGCTGCTGAAGGGATGCACATAACTGAACTGGATGCACATAACTGAGCTGGAAGCACACAACTGAGCTGCTGAAGAGATGGTGGGATGCGCCTGGTTGGAGGCGCATGGTATCTGCTGTGCCTAATTGGCGATGCATGATGACTGCTGCGCCAATCTGGAGGCGCATGGTAGCCGCTGGCTGTAGACTTAGGATCTTTCCTTTGTAGAAATTTCCTTTGTACAACCTTTTCTAGACATGTAATAGACTTTTGTATATAAATAAAAAGTCCTTCAAATGTCTATACTTATTGACTTTGCTGTGAAGTGTTCTGTCCGAGTTCTGGCGCATGTAGTGTCTGGCGCATGGCTTTCTGGTTGTGAAATTCTATGCTTCTACATATACCAGGTGTCGTTGCCTCGACGAGAACTCCTTCTACAGAGATGGAGGAATGGCAACCTGTGCAACATAGCACCTGGAGATTTTGGTGTAGGTATTCGTAATGAGCTTCCTTCCATAGTGTGATTCCCGACATCCAAGAGAGCCATGGTAGAATTGAGGGTGAGGGCGGTAGAAGCCAACGAGACTTCGGTGATCGACCCTATATGACCTATCGTAATTCAAGAAAAGAATCATTATCATACCGCATTAAATAAAGAAGCAATGGTAAATAAAGTTATAAATTTATCCGGGCCCGTTGGCATTATGGAGTATCCATAGGTACAGTATCTCTTTCTGTAATGAGCCTCTCAAATATATAAGCAAATACCGATGCTTGACTGCTATCTGCCTCTGAGCCTCCGGACATCAAATGGCTGGTCCTAGCCTCTAAGAACGCATGGCTGTCTCTGACCCATGACTCAGCTTGATCTCCCTGGGCTGGGCTGCCACCGCCTTCTCTGTTTCAAAAATGTGCTCAACAGAGGCCTGAATCCCCTCAGCATCAATATCAGGGTTTTCATCACCCTCGGGGCCTTTAAGACCTTCAACATGCCCCTCCTCACCTTCATCTTCGTCAATCGGGCTTCCATCATCCTCAATATCAACATCAGAGTTCTCTCATCGAGTTGTTCATCGATACTATGTTCATCATCAGTAGGGCTCTGGTCCCCATCTTCAGCAAGGTACTCATCACCCTCAATTGTAGTATTGCCGTCTTTGGCCACCAAGTTTGGTCCTCCTATGTTGCTGCTTGATCTGGGCATAATTCGGCCTTTTCATGGTCGGAGGCAGCATCGACAGGGTCCTCCTCGATCAATTCATCCCCAAAATCGAAATCCTACAATGCCACTATCATCTCTTCGTCATTTTGAGAAGGTATCTCGTAGAGGACAGGGGCTATAGGAGTTTGGGTTATGGAGGAGCTGGAACTTCCGAGCAGCCTCCTTTGGAGTTTATGCTTTCTCAACTATGGCCCTTGAAGCGTCATCAGTAGTTGGTGGCAACATTAAACCAGTCAAAGCAAGCACCGTGAGTGTCTCCGCAGACAGTAAAATAAAGACCGCAATGATTACTGGTTCTAAAATAGTAACCGGAGGGACTTCCACTATGGCAGCCGGAGCCGGTTCATTGGTCAGTAGAGGCTCTGAAGACGAAGACATGCCAATACAAATCGCTACAGGATTAACATGTAGTAACTCTTGTTGAACTGTGAGACTAAGTGTATCACCTTATGGATAAGATACGCCCCCAAATGACGGTTGCAATGGCTTCTGAACAAGAGACTGCCTTGGCAAAGGAGGGACAATAGAGGATGCAATTTTTCCGTCACAGCTCTTGACACCAACAATTTTCTTTTGGCGACATGCTTGACCAGTCGTAGAGGAAAAACAACAACTGGCTGATATCCAGGAGTAACCCACTCTCTACTTGTCTCCTCAACCCCACTCTCCTTCTGAGCAGGGGATGAGGTTGTTCCTCTGAAAGAAGATGTTCCTCCAGGGGAAATCCCCATTTCTAGTTGTCTTGTTTGAAGCCTTGTCCGTCACAGGCTTTTCAACGACGATCATTTCTTTTTTTGGTTTCCTTTTCCCTTAGGGAGAAGGAAGTTCATCCTGGGCTGACTGGGTAGATAAGGCCCCAGTTTTCTGTTTCTTGCTAGTCCCTTTCACGAGAGATTTCCTTTCTGCTTCTTGAGGGTGACACGCAGCGCACCATGCACCTCATCAGGGAAACCAACAAGTGTAGCCTCCAGAGGGTCGTCAGCAGGAACGTTCTCCTCAGCTTCTGTAAAGTCCGTGGTAGCTTCGGTCCCTTCACGTGACCTTCTCACACCAACAAAGCTATCAGATAAGGAATAACCTTCGAAGAAGGTGTTGGCTGAGGTGTAGAAATTCATGTATGTATTCAACACACGCGAGCCAGCTTTAAAATAGCGGAAGGCATAGTGAATACAACTTTAGTTCCCCTCACAATATAGTATCTCCATCCTCGAGCACCGTCGATTAGGTATCCGAAGGCTTTAAGGTAGGTGGTTGCATTCCCAATGTGCATTTGGTCGTAGCCGAACTGACGAACAAATCGACTAGGCATATGGTTCCAGATAGCATTCACTCTCGAACCGATACACCAGATGTGAGGGTCTGATCATTTTCAACCAAGTGAAGGCTGCTGGAGGTGGATGAGTACCCATAGGCTCTAGATCCATGAGAGGAGGTAGGAAGGTCTCGTACCCAAGAGGAGGAGCGACACAGAATAACCTCTACTCAGAGCTCATGTTGAATGCCTTCCTACAGTCAAAAAAGGAGTCTACTTTCCATCGAGACTTGGCATATCTACTAATAAAATATGCTTTCGTTGCTCCGAAAGCTGGATCCATCGTACATGGATGGTGTAAGATTAACCAGTAAAATAAATAAGTATACGACATCTTGGTGCGAGCAAAGTCTTCTTGACAGTCGGGCTTCTCCATCATGGTGGTTCTGAATGCGTGGAGACCTGCATTCAATCGACAAGTCATCGCGGAAAGGATATCCATTTTACATCCAAACACTAAATGCACTGCGGTGAACAGCATGCCTCGATGGATGTGATCGATCGCACTGGCTCCAGGAACCATGAATATCGCAACCAAAGAGAGAGGAAGCCCACCAAAGTAGCCTCCGGAGACATGGTTATACCATCCTGTCTTACGTAAGTTTCGATAGGGGTGCTGGCAGTATAACCATGCCAGTTTACTTTTAGCTTATTATCAACATGCCCTGATTCTTCTATCAGTCCGTTGATTGGGATGTCGTCGAGCCGCTCAAAGAAACAAGGCTCACAGTCCAAGTGTTCTTGTACCTTACTCTCCGTAACATGACCCAGAAAGATGTATAACAACCACTTGGACATATAGAACGTCCCAATCGCTTTGCTCTTATAGAAGAGTGTACAGATGGTGAATTGACATAGCAGCTCCTCAAAGATTTCACCATCCGAGGGTTCTCTTTGGCTAGAGCCTCTAGTTCTTCTTCAGTTGGCACGTACTCTTCGTAGGAATTTTCATCCATTGGCAGATGAGATAAAAACTGCATCTCGTGTAAGGCAAGGCCTATCTCCTATGAGGAGTCACAAAGTTGCCAGTCCTGTTGTTGTACCTCTCCACCAAAGCTAAGAACATATTGGAATTGGTTTGGATGCCATAGGAGGTGGTCAAGACGACTTCATAAAGCTCCAACTCAAGCAGCTTATCCTTAAAGTGGTTCAGAGCCCAAACTGAGAGTCGGTTCCAGTGCTTAATGTCTGGATGCATCAAACCCATCAACCGCATATTTGGGGCAGGGTATGCTCCTCCTGTTGCAGCAAAAGTATTTGCAAAGAAGGGTATTCTGACCGAAATCATCAAAGATGAATCCTCGGCCGGCACACAACTTGGTTTCAAACCTTTTAAATGTGTGTTGTGCCTCTCAGAGTAACTGAAGAATGTCTCTTGTCTGAGTCCCAAATCTGTGATATATCTTTCCAACTCTTGCATGTTGGAATGGAGTCAGATCCCATGACATCTTCCGAGGGTAGCTGGCATGGGCGTAGAGGGACAGAGACCAGTTCCTTGCCATGTCTTTGAGATATACCAATCTCTCTCTCTATTTTAGACTCGTTTTTCTCGTTTCATCTTGGGCTGAGAGGCTTTTTCAATGGCTTCTCCAGATTAGAAGGCTGGTTTCTTATAGGGAGCCTGATTCATACTTAAGAAGGGTTCACTGTTCATCAGGCATAGTAGTATCCTTTCATCTTGGGACTCTAGTAGAGCTCTTCTGGTAGCAGGTAAGTCGTACTACGGGAAGTTGACATGAGAAAGATCTTCTTGGTATTCCGATACCCGGAAAGCAGAAGCTAATATTTCTAAATGAGGGTCTTCCCTGAGATCAACTGCAAAAAGAAATAAGAGTTAAAATCATGAAAGAGTGTTCTTATAAGTTAAGAAAATCTAAGTAATTTTTTTAGCCGTACAAATCATAAATATTGCAATACATAGATTAACATTCTTTAAATTACGTGCGTAGTATGACAGTCTCTAAATTGCGTATATAGTATGGCAGTCTATAAATTGTGCATGTTGTGTGACAGTCTCTAAATTACGCATGAAGTAAGACAGTTCTCTAGTTGGTGCATGCACTATGACAGTTTTCTTGTTTGCATATGAAGCATAACAGTCCTTCAGTCAATATTTTATGTATGCAGTAATGTCTCATGCAGCAGGATAATATGTGCATTATTTTTTAAGTTATGACATAAAATGTGCTACGCACTCTGAATGAACGAAAGAAGAGCACTGCACGATTCATACTTTTTAGTCGACACACTGAAAGAGGTAGCACGTTTTAGAATTTTTACAATGTCAACCAACACTCTGATAGAGGCGGTTGACACTGGCTAGGGTTAACGCTATAAGCGAATGGCGCTCTTCTTCCTCTGACCAATCATTCACCTTTGAGAGCGGGGTTGGCTTCCTCGACTCTCGACGATGGCGGCGTGTGTCTTGGCGCCCTCAGCGGTGACGCTCGTGATGAAGCTCCGGCGACGCCTTTGCATTTGTCAGTGGTGGATCTCCTTGGTGCCATTACCAACGCTCGAAGAACTTGGAAGAATAAGAAGAAGATGAGGAGGGGTCAGAGAGAAATTTTAAAGTAAAAAAACTCTCTCTCTCCTCTCCATGGGCTATTTATAGCCTAAAGCTTATACATAATGGATTGCGCAAATTGTGTACTAAGCAGTCGGTCAGTTAGGATTCTGTGCGCACAAAATCTTCTGAAATGCTTCTTATTTAAAGTATTTCAAATTTTAAATTTTTTGAAATTTGAAAACTTTGAAGTGGGTCTCGTAGAAGCTTTAAAAAATACCAAAAGAATGCATTGCGTCATTCACAGATGGCGCCAAGCTATATCCATCAAATAGCTCCCAGCATCAAATAGCGCTCAGTAACAAATGGCGCATGTCCTCATATGGTGCCTGGCTGCCACGTGTGAGCTTCCTCGAGAAAACTCGTAGTTATAATGACTGACAATAAAACAGTCGAGAAAAATCCTTTCGAATCTCGAACGCGCGACGCTCGAGGAGGATATGTCAGCATTGGCACGAAGTAACTGACTCCTCACAGAAGCAATGCTCAACGCGTTTTACAAGTTTGCCCTCCTCAACACCATACACCATTCATCAACTGGCGCCAATTAATCAACTATCATCAAGAAGCAATTTAAGGTGACGTGGCACGCATGCCACTAATCTCGTAGAACGTATACGCAAAACTGCCCATGACCAAGCATAATTCTCTCACAGAATGCCACGCTTCCCATGCAGTGTCACTCCCATTTTTCGTTATACATATTTCCAGTATACATATACGGATTTTAACCCATATTTTATTTACTTTATTTTCGTATTTCTTTATAGCTTGCCTTGATGTATCTTGACTAGGGTTGACCTTGGGTTGGTCTGGTCCAACTTGACTTCTTATGGATGGCTTGGTTTGGTTTGTTTTGTTGATTGGTTCAACATGTTGAAATATCCCTTCTCTTTATAAACCCCCAACTACTTTCTCTCTCTTCCTTTACTCTTTATTACTTCTTCTTCTTCCTCATAACTCTTTCCACCTACCAAAAAACCCTAGGCAAGTGCTAGCTTGCTTCATGAGAGAACTCATTTCTATTTGTTCCATTGTTTTCACCACATGATTTCAAGACACCTCAGAGCTTGGCATTTTTCAATTTGGTTGATATTTTATTGTAGATCTATGTTTTGGTCATTTTCGGTTTTTTTGTGTTTTGATCTATCAAACCTCCTTATTTTCAAAAAAATAATTGTTCCATGTGGCAGAGAATTTATTTTACCCAAATTTGACCTTTGAAAACCCAGATTTTGATTTATTTTAAGTGATTTATGGACTTGGGAAGTTCATGGGTTCATGAACATTTGTTCTCAGATTTAGGAAAGAAGAACAGTGTTGGGTGCATAGCTTGTTATGTGCCCACAACACTTCTAACATGGGTGCATAGCCATCTATATGCGCCCAAGTCTCCCATGTTCTCTGTTGGGCGCATCGCCCTATATATGCGTCAAGGACTCTCCAGTCTAGGCGCATAGCTCTGGATATGCGGCGAAGTCTCCCATGTCTCCTCTACTTGGGTGCATGGCTTTCCTTATGCGCCCACCTTGCCTTGGAAGTTAGTCTCTTGATTTCTTCCAAGTACCCCCTGACTCCACCCTGTGGGCGCATGCATGTAGGCACATTCATGTAGGCACATGCATGTGGGCGTATAGTCTTTCCAATAAAAACCTTTGACTCTCCATGATGTGACATGCCCTAGGCGATATCCGTGGGCGCATAATTTTTGGCGCATGGCCCTAGACACCTAGTCTTGGGCGCATGCCTTGCTTGGGCGCATGCCACTCCCAGTGTGTGCCATTCTTTGGCACATGCTCTTCATAGACCATGTTGGCCTTAGGCGCATGCTATCCCTAACACCCAATTTGCCCTTTTGAGCTTGATGGGCATACCCGATGATAGCCTTGTACAATGTTATTATCTGTGCCACATGCGTGCTTTGAACTTGAATACGATCTCAGCATGGCATGTGCACCCTCTGATAACTCCTTCAGTGGCCCGTCGTGGTGCACTCTTGGTCAAATAAATTCTCAGCATACAAGTACCCTTTTATATGAACACAGCATGACAAATGACCTTGCATGATATGATAATCTTAGATAGTGACCCGTTGTTGTACACTCTTGACAAGCAACATGGCATGATAATTCTTGATAGTGATCTGTCGTCACGCAGTCTTGAAAAGATAAGTAATCTTGATAAGTAACCTAACCTGATAATCTTGATATGTTGTTGCGGCGACTATCTTGATTTGCTAAGTAACCCTTGTCTTGACACAGTGGGTGATCGTTCTTGAATGTGCTCATATAAGCTACCAGTCTCATCTCGCATCATGTCTAGGACTTGCATCCCTGGTTACCACGGTCTGGAATTCATATTGAATATGACTAGGTTAATAACTACATTGATCAAAGTAGTTCATATAGAGAGACGTTTCCAGTTACAGGTGATCTCGTTATCCCGGCCACACCTAATGCACTTGTAGCCTGCCGACGAGTAGGGCACATTTTCAGCCCACTGTCATGTAGGGAACTTCTTGAAACAAGTACTATGCATACTGTCATGTGTTGCACTCCAAGTCACCTAATAATTCTTGATAACTCTTACATAAACCTTGCCTGGATAACCTGGATAGCTGCAGGGCTTGTGACTCTTGAAACATCTCATTGCATCTTGCTAGTAACTAGGTTTGTGATAACCCTAGTTAGTTAAAGTATCAAGCCGTACTCTTTGTTTGGCCGCAAATATTGGATGGAGTCCAATCCTGTCTAGTCTTGTCCAGATCCAGTACATGGCCATCACAGGACATGTTTGCTTACTCTTGGTGATAAATGGTTAGAGACCATGTTTTGTTCAGGCAAAGGGTTATAACTTCGGTCCTTGTTTGGTTTACGGATTGTAACCTGGCATCCGAAATAGTTCCTCGTCCTCTCGTTATTTATTGCCCCATTTATATTTTTTCTTCTTGTTATTATTCTTGTTTATGTTCTGACATGCTGGTTTTAGTTCTTAAGTGAAGCCTCCCTTGTGGCTCTTGCTCTTTCTGGGGTCTGGCCCAGCTGGTTTTGTATGGCCAAATTTTGAGAGTAACTTCGAGGATCTTCCAGCCAGATGGTGAATACTAGGCGTAACCATGGTAACGAGTAGGTTTTTATTTTGCTCGCCCACTCTATTGGAAATTATTCTTTTGAGACGTTTAACCGTCGAGCAATGTTAGCTCGTGTTGAATTTACATTCATGTCTGCCTAAGGGGTAACATGATTGATTGACAAATCCTAGGATTATCATGTATGATTGAAACTCTTGCTAGTCCTCGTATTTTGTACGACTAGCTTCATGATCATCTGTATATAAAATGTATGGAACGCCTTAATATTACATATCTGATGGTCTATCATCTTGTAACTATTATTACTTGCTTAAGAATAAGATACTTGGCTTGTTCTTGACCATAAGAAACAGTTGGCTTGTAGGTAAACCCTCATGCATCTAGACAGCCGTGACCGTATGTCGAGGTAGATTACACTTCTATATACTTAGCTGGCTGTGTCTGTCCCCCACTCTCCAGTATTCTGGTACTGGGGCGTGAAACGATTTAAGTGGTGGCCCATACAGGTCTTGTAAATCAAGAATGTGTGAGGGTTTTATGAATATATGTCTCAATTAGCACTCACCTTTGATCTCTACTTGTGTCTTCTAATCTTCCTGAAAGCTTGACCTGATAACATGTTTAAAATCGTGATCTATCTTGGTCCTTTATTATTCCCCATGTTATTGCTTCAGTGGTATTGTTCCTACCGATCAGCCGTGAGGAGCTCAACCAGCACCCTAGCAACAACAAGAAGACCAAGCCCAGCACTCGGGAGTAGCATCCCGAGCCATGCACCCTGGTAACCCAGAGCCCCCAGTTCAGCCAGTCCTGCCTGCAGGGTCCGACAACAGGGGCTTGATTGGGCTTATCAGGGAATTGCTTATATCGCAGGATCGCCGAGGTGATGTCATGCACCAGACAGTAGAGTTAGCCATAGGCAGAGTGGGTTACCAAGGTAACAATGTAGCCTACAATTTCAAGCGCCTGAACCCTCCCTTCTTTGACGGTAGGGAGGATGCGATTGCAGCTGATGCCTGGCTCCAAGACATCAAGATTATCTTGGAAGCAGCAAGACTCCAGAAGAAGAGAAGGTGGCCGTAGTGCTCCTATAGTTATTGTAATTAGCCCGCACCTGGTGGGCATTGTTAGTAGTTCGATTGGCGATGCCTGTCCCATGGGCGATATTCAGTGACAAGTTTCAGACCAAGTACTTTGATGTAGTGGCTCGATATGATCTGCAGACGAGATTCACCAATTTGAAGCAGATGAGCAGGACGGTCGATGGATATGTGGCTGAGTTTTCAAGACTGAGTCGATTTGCTTCCACCTTGGTGGCAACCGAGCTGAATCGAGCGCACGGTTTCAGTAAGGACTCCACCTAGAGATTATTCTAGTTGTGGTGCAGTTCGAGCACCAAACATTTGATGCTGTCTTGAGAGCAGCCAGGAGGCATGGTATACCTCTTAGAGGGTAGTAGATAGAACCGGAAGCAGGAAGAGGTCCCATGGGCAGAAGAGTCTATCCTCAGCACCAGCCCCGACAGCTAGGGATTCGTCGATTGGAGTTTCCCGAAGGGCGAATTCAGTTATGTCGGTTTAGCATTCAACACCAACGTACCCTCAGCAACAGAAGCAGAAGCAGTCTTCCGTAATGGGCTGCTCTCATTGTGGGAAGCCAGGACACGTTGTTTCGGAGTATCGCAGATCACAGGGATTGTGCTTGGCTTGTGGAGCACCGGACCACAAGATAGGGTCCTATCCGAATAGAGCTAGTTCATCATCATCAAACCTAACTAGTCCCTCGGTTAGGGGACCATCCCAGTACAGCAGTAATATCAGTTTTTGAGGCCATTGTCGCCTCAGGCTCAAGTTTTCCGGCAGCAAAGGCCACAACAGTATGCTCAGGCCTAAGCCCAGATGCAGAACAGGCAGAGAGGTTTCCAGCAGAGGGGACTAGCATCCAGAGGGCAAGGTCAAGCAATAGCTCTGACCGTAGAGGAAGAATTGGCATCAGGTTAGGTGGTGGCAGGTACCATTCTCGTGAACTCTTTTTCAGCATCAGTTATTTGATTCGGGTGCATCACATTCATTTATGTCTGTATGATTAGCAACACGAGTAGAACTGGAGCCCGAGTCATTATCAGTAAGACTCAATATACATTCTGGTAACGGTCTTGTGGGAGTAGATAGAGTCTTTTCCTCGTATAGAATGTAGTTAGCGGTAGAGAGTTTTTCGCTAGTTTGATAGAATTTTTGATAGCCGACTATGATGTGGTCTTAGGAATAGATTGGTTGAAGGAGCAATACGCAATAATAGACTGTCATATTGGCAGGATTATTTTTGGTTTTCCAGGCGAACCAGAGTTTTCATTTTCCTGAGGCAAAGTAGAACTTTCTCGCCAGTATTGCGGATGGCAGTAGCAGAGGCAGCTCATTTTTCCAGAGTCGTTGAAGAGTTCCCTGATGTATTTCTCGAATAGCTTTCAGGCATGCCCCAAAGAGAGAGATAGAGTTCACCATCGATTTTCTTCCAGGGACGATATCGATATCAGAGAGAGTCTATAGGATGTCACCTTGGAGTTGGAGATTTTATACAAGATGATCGAAGAACTCAGAACCAAGGGATTCATTCGTGCTAGCGGATCGCCTTAGGGAGCCCTGATAATTCTTGTGAAAAAGAAGGATAGTACGTCAAGATTATGTGTTGATTATCATACCTTAAACTCTGTAATAATCAAGAACAGATATCCTCTACCAAGGATAGAGACTTATTCCATCAGCTCAGGGGAGCGACAGTATTCTCGAAGATTAACTTACGATCATGGTACCATCAGATTAGAGTTAGAGAGCAAGACATCCAGAAGACAGCATTCAGATCTAGATATGGACATTGGAAGTTCCTTGTTATGCCGTTTGGAGCAACTAATGCACCAAACGTATTCATGGACCTCATGAATCGTATCTTTATACCTTATTTGGATCAGTTTGTGATAGTATTTATAGACGACATCTTGGTCTATAACAAGAGTGAAACAGAGCATGAGCAGCATCGGAGTGGTCCTTCAGATTCTTAGAGAGCACCAGTTGTACGCAAAGTTCAGTAAGTGCGAGTTTTGGCTTGACCGCATATCGTACTTGGGTCACATCATCACCAGAGGTGGAGTGGAAGTGGACCCCCAGAAGATAGTGGCTATAGAGTCATGGCCAGTATCTAGTATAGTTGCCGAGGTTCGCAGTTTCCTTGGATTGGCCGGCTATTACCGCGATTTGTTTCAGACTTTGTTCGAATTTTAGCACCCATGACTCAGTTGACCCACAAGGATGTACAGTTTTCTTGGACAACAGAGTTAGAGTTATTTGAGAATTGAAGCAAGGATTGATGACGGCATCCATTTTCACGCTTCCAGATGGGACAGAAGGATTTTTAGTCTATTATGACGCTTCCGGCAAGGGATTAGGATGTGTCTTGATGCAGCATGGTAAGGTAGTACTTATGCATCACGTCAGCTTCGTGATCATGAGAGGAATTATCCAACATGACTTAGAGTTAGCAGCAGTAATTTTTTCACTTAAGCTATGGAGATATTACCTGTATGGAAATCGGGTGGAGATTGATCACCGACCACAAGAGTCTTCAGTATGTGTTTACTCAGAAGGATCTTAACATACGTCAGAGGATATAACTATAGCTACTTGTGGATTACGACATCAACCTGCAGTATCATCCTGGAAAGGCCAACGTAGTAGCAGATGCATTAAGCAGAAGAACTGGAGTTTATTTTCTAACAACGCAACCAGAGTTATTAGCAAACCTTCAGAAGATGGGATAGAGATAATTTCCCTACCAATATGGCATTGATGGCCAGCATGCAAGTTCAGTCCTGCATAGTTGTGAGGATCAAGATGGCACAATCAGCAGATTCCAAGCTACAGCAGCTCAGGACAGAATGTAAAGCAGGACAAAGACCTAATTTATGCATTCACGAATAAGGTACACTCCATCATGGAAGGCTCTTTGTGTACCTAGTAGTGATATCATATAGGAGATCATGGCAGAGGCTTACAGTTCTCAGTATTCAATTCATCCCAGTGGCACAAAGATATACCGAGACATCCGTTAGTACTTCTGGGACTGGCATGAAGAGGAGATAGCCCGGTTTGTCTTCCGATGTTTAGTTTGCCAACAAGTTAAAGCTGAACATCAGAGACCAGCTGGACTTTTCAACCATTATCGATCCCGGAGTGGAAGTGGGAGCATATAACCATGGACTTTGTAACTAGGTTACCTAAATCCCGGCTGGCAGGGATGCTATATGGGTTATCTTTGATCGTCTCACGAAGGTAGCTCATTTTTTCCTTTCAGGATTGGTCAATCGACAGATCAGCTAGCGGAGATATACCTCAGGTAGATTGTCAGATTGCATGGAGCGCCTGTTAGTATCATATTAGACAGAGATTCCAGATTCATATCGCACTTTTGGCGGAGTCTTCAAGAGATTTTGGAGACTCGTCTCAAGTTCAGTTCAGCATATCTGTAGACAGATGGTCAGTCAGAACGCATGATCCAGACTCTTGAAGATATGTTGCGATCTTGTATACTGGACATCGATTGTTCGTGGAAGATCACCTACATCTCGTGGAGTTCTCTTACAATAACAGTTTCCAGGCCAGTATCCAGATGGCACCCTTTGAGGCCCTGTTTGGCAGAAAGTACAGATCTCCTTTAGCCTGGGATGATGTCGGCGAGAGACAGATGCTTGGACCAGAGATGATTACACGGACTATCGAGGTGGTCAGGCAAGTTAGAGATCATCTTCGAGTTGTCCAAGATCGTCACCGCTATTGGGCCGATTCTCATCGGCGTCCCCTTGAATTGTCTATCGACAACCACGTATTCCTTAGGATCTCGCCTACCCATGGGGTCAATCGATTCGACGTGCGGGAAAAGCTTAGTCCTAGGTATATAGGGTCATTTGACATCCTTGAACAAGAAGGTGATGTGTCCTATCGTCTCGCTCTTTCACCATCGTTATGAGAGGTACATGATGTCTTCCATATATCCTAATTGTGACGGATATCCCGGATCTGAGTTATGTCCTTGATCATTCAGAATTGGTTGTTGGTACCAACCTTTCGTATGAGGAAAGACCGTATCCATATTGGATCGGAGAGAGAAGATACTCAAGAATAAGACTATTAGTCCAGTCCATGTTTCTTGGGGTCATCACTCTTTGGGTGAGTCAACGTGGGGACGTGATGGTATCCGATCGCGATATCCACCTGTTTGATCCATAAGGTATAATGTATTCCTTATGTTATGCTTTAAATTCCTTACTTGCATGAATGATTGCTTGATTGGTTGCTAGTCGTAGATGGCTTGTGCTTTAGTATAGCTTGTCCCGACATCTCTAGCCTCTTGATTAAATTCGAAGACAATTCTTTTAAGGTGGGTAGAGTTGTCACTCCATTTTACGTTATACGTATTTCCAGCGTACGTATGAATTTCTACCCGTATTTTATTTATTGTATTATCGTATTTCTTTATGGCTTGCCTTGATGTATCTTGACTAGGGTTGACCTTGGGTTGGTTTGGTCCAACTTGACTTATTGATGGCTTGGTTTAGTTTATTTTGATGATTGGTTCAACATTTTGTACAATCCCCTCTCTTTGTAAACCCCAACTACTTTCTCTCTCTTTTTACTCTTTTACTTCTTTTCTTCCTTATAACTCTTTCCACCTACCAAGAAACCCTAGGCAAGTGCTAGCTTGCTTCATGAGAGAACTCATTTCTATTTTTCCATTATTTTTCCCACATGATTTCAAGACACTTTAGAACTTGGCATTTTTTAATTTAGTAGATATTTTCTTGTAGATCTAAGTTTTGGTCATTTTCAGTTTTCTTCAGTTTTGATCTATAAACCTCCTTATTTTCAAAAACTAATTGTTCCATGTGGTAGAGAATTTTATTTTACCCAAATTTGACCTTTGAAAACCCGATCTCGATTTATTTTGAGTGATTTATGGACTTGGAAGTTCATGGGTTCATAAACACTTGTTCTCGAATTTGGAGAAGAAGAACAGTAATGGGCGCATAGCCATCTATATGCGCCCAAGTCTCTCATGTTCTCTGCTTGGGTCCATAGCCCTATATATGCACCCAAGGACTCTCCAGCCTACGCGCATAGCTCTGGATATGCGGCCATGTCTCCCATATCTCCTCTGCTTGGGCGCATGGCTTTCTTATGGGCCCACCTTACCTTGGAAGTTAGTCTCTTGATTTCTTCTAAGTACCTCCTAACTACCCTGTGGGCGCATGCATTTAGGCGCATGTATGTGGGCGCATAGTCATAGGCGTATGCCTTCCCAATAAAAACCTTTGACTCTCCATGATGCGACATGCCCTAGGCGCATAGCCGTGGGCGCATGACTTTTGGGCATGGCCCTAGACACCTAGTCTTGGATGCATGCCACCCAGTGTGTGCCATACTTTGGCACATTCTCTTCATAGACCATGTTGGCCTTAGGCGTATGCTATCCCTGATACCCCATTTGCCTCCTTGAGCTTGATGGGCATACCTCGATGATAGCCTTGTACAATGTTATTATCTGTTCCACGTGCGTACTTTGAGCTTGAACACGATCTCAGCATGGCATGCACACCCTCTGATAACTCCTTCAGTGGTCCGTCGTGGTGTACTCTTGGTCAAGTAAATTCTCAGCATACAAGTACCCTTTTACATGAACAAGGCATAACAAATGACCTAGCATGATATGATAATCTTAGATAGTGACCCGTTGTGGTGCACTCTTGACAAGCAACATGGCATCGTAATTCTTGATAGTGGTTCATTGTGACGCACTCTTGACAAGATAAGTAATCTCGATAAGTAACCTAACCTGATAATCTTGATATGCTATTACGACGGCTATCTTGACTTGCTAAGTAACCTTTGTCTTGACACCGTGGGTGATCGTTCTTGAATGTGGTCGTATAAGCTACCAGTCTCGTCTCGCATCATGTCTAGGACTTGCATCCCTGATTACCCGGTCAGGGATTCATATTGAATCTGACTAGGTTAATAACTAGATTGATCAAAGTAGTTCATATAGAGAGATGTTTCCTGTTACAGGCAATCTCGTTATCTCGGCCACACCTGATGGACTTGTAGCCTGCCGATGAGTAGGAAACATTTCCAGCCTACTGTCATGTGGGGCACTTCTTGAAATAATACTATGCACATTGTCATGTGTTGCACTCCAAGTCACCTAATAATTCTTGATAACTCTTACATGAACCTCGCCTGGATAACCTGGATAGCTGAAGGGCTTGTGAACTGAAATATTATTACATCTTGCTTGTAACTAGGCTTTTGATAACCCTAGTTAATTAAAGTATCAAGCCGTACTCTTTGTTTGGCCGCGAATGTTGGATGGAGTCCAATCCTGTCTAGTCTTGTCTAGATCCAGTACATGGCTATCGCAGGACATGTTTGCTTACTCTTGGTGATAAATGGTTAGATACCAGGTTCTGTTCAGGCGAAGGGTTACAACCCCGGTCCTTGTTTAGTTAACGGATTGTAACCTGGCTTCCGGAATAGTTTCTCATCCTCTCGTCATTTATTGCCCCATTTATATTTTTGTCTTCTTGTTATTATTCTTGTTTATGTTCTGACATGCCGGTTTTAGTTCTTAAGTAAAGCCTCCCTTGTGGCACTTGCTCTTTCTGGGGTCTAACCCAGCTGGTTTTGTGTGGCCAGATTTTGGAGTAGCTTCCAAGGATCTCCCAGCCTTCCAGCCAGATGGTGAACACTAGGCGCAATCATGGCAACGAGTAGGTTTTTATTTTAATCTCCAACTCTATTGTAAATTAATCTTTGAGGCGTTTAGCCGTCGAGCAAGTGTTAGCTCGTATTGAATTTACATTCTTGTCTGCCTAAGGGCCGTAACATGATTGACAAATCCTAGGGTTGATCATGATGAAACTTGCTAGTCCTCGCATTTTGTACGACTAGCTTCATGATTATCTGTATATGAATGTGGGACACCTTACTATTGAATATCTGATGGTCTAACATTGTAACTTTTCTTGCTTGCTAG
>JANAVB010026000.1:4684418-4846605 GCA_029216955.1 Iris pallida
TAAATGTATGGAATGTCTATCTCATCGATGTCGGTGTAAACCCCGCGGGGCCAACTTTTGCAATTGAGTCTGTAACTTACTTATTATCAATGAAAATGCAAGTTTCCTTTACAAAGCAATGTGCAATTTCTCTGCGTACTCTTAAAAATGCTGTTGTTTCGGATAACCTTATGAACCGCCTTGTGCAAGCGCAACTTAGGCTTGTACGGCATCACGCCCGGGGGACGACTATCGATTCTATTGAATCGGGGCGTGACAAGTATTGTTATGATTTTCCTTTTGAACAGAGATACGAATAGGAGTTGTCTTTCTTTGCCGCTATTGAGACAGTTCTGAAATCATAGCCCATTTACGGATAATTGCCTTGGATTTTAGACTATAGCGACGTAGCTGTAGCCGTCCTGTATCATCTTTATTATCATTATCAGACATGATTCTTTGTTCTTCTTTTTGTTAAAGAGTATAGGAGTTTCGCCTTCTTTCGGATGGTACCAAGAAGTATGATTGTATTGAATCCAACGATACTGTATTTCGTAAAGATGATACGACTACTGTAAGTGGCTTAAAGCTATCTAGCATATCCAAATAACATTAAGCATGATAAGAAATATCAGTATACTGTAAAGGAGAAGCGTTATTGATTTTTATACCATCATTTACAACAGGCCTTCAGCCTTAGCATGCTTAGTCAGATGATGACAAAAGGGGGAGAAGAAGAGCGAGAGGGAGGAGGAGGGCTTCTTTCGACGAAGGTCGATTACAAGTGGCTCGGAAGAGGTGAGCTGCTTTTGTTCCTGACTAACACAGGGGGTTGCTTCTTGTGAGAAAAAGGTAGATAGTCAGTGGTTGGAAGACTGAGGACAGAAAGTATGTCCTTTAACAGAAATCACCAAGGTATCATTCGACACACCTTTTGTTCTTCATCAGTATCCATTGCCAGTACTACCTTCATGAATTCCTTCTTGTACATGCGAGAGTCATTGCAGTACGCTTCAACCCCTTTGAAAGGATTTAGGTTGCAACTTCTTTCTGGACTTCTCCATTGCCATCCACATATTTGAAACATTGGTGGAGAGTAGAAGGTATAATATTGTGTTCATGGAGGAACGGTCTTTCCAGCAAAGCATTATATGAGCCATGATTATCAATCACATAGAAAGTTACCTTTGTATGAAGATTAGCAATTGAAGATTAGGCATATTTTCCCCAAAGGTTACTTCTTCCTTGATTGAACCCCAGGATGGTAGTGATAGTTGTAGGAAGATTATGTACTGGAATCTTCAAAGCATACAACAAAGATTTTGGCATGATACTAAGAGCAGATCCTGGGTCAATCAGAATGCGATCGACTTTCATGGTATCCACATACCCCGTAAAATAGAGAGGACGATCATGACGATTATCTTCTAAAAGCATGTCATCTTATGTAAAAGTAATATTGGGTATTAATTCAATATACTTGACAATGTGTACAGCTGACAGGTTCTTGTTCAGGCTTCTTGAGAAGAGCAAGACAAGCATCAACCTGCATCAAAGCTTCACTTAATATCTTTCGAGTTTCTTTTAAGAGACATAAAAGTTCGATGATTGACAATCTTGCTGGGGTGTTGGCCAATTGGGCAATATGTCAAAATTATATGGCTTTTTGAGTCCAAGAGATAAGGACTTCTTCAATACTTTGTCAAAATAGACATGTTATTTTCCCTTGTCTGCTGATGTCGGTTTAGGAGGAGTTGATCCACTACCGGCGAGGATGTAGATGGTATATTCTCAGCAGGAGAAGATGATGTGGAAGGAACATCAGGAGGTGAGAAAGATTCTCTTGATTTTCAGGATATTCCTGAAGATAAGGTTTTCGATATCTGGTGCCGATTATAAATTTCTTCTGCCACCGGTTCAAAGGAAACTATGTTGCAGCTCTTGGTTTTAGTTTTGGAGTGCTTCTTTTGATTGGAAGGAAGGCGCTACAAAGTCTGCCACAGATTAGGATGAATCTACATAATTTTCCTTTATCGATTGATAGTGGAACAAGACCCTCATTTTGGGGAGGCAGGGGTTCACGATCTCGAGAGTAGCCCTCATGATGGGATACAATACCATCTTGTATAGTTGTGGTGGGAAATCACCAACCGTACAGAAATGACATTGTCCGTCACAGCCTTTTTCATCTTGTTGGAGGGTAACTGCTCCAGAGTTGACCATTTCTTATTTTGCCTTTGAGCACGTAGCATGCTCTGGTTGGATGCCCTGTGAATGTGTGATAAACATAATATTTAGGGTGGTCAGTTTTACCCACTTCTTCTGGCCATTTTGCTTCTGGCAGTTAAAGCTTATTGCTTTTGATTAAGCAATCGAAAATACTCATAATATCATCATCGTCAAAAGAATATTTTTTGGACGAGGTACTTTCTGTGGTGGTGCTGATAGAGTAGGTGCTGTCTGAGAAAATTAACAGCCAATGACTCTTGTTCTTGAAATTGATAGCCAATGTTTCTTTACCCTTGTAGTTGTTCTGGCGATTATTACACCGGGTGTATGTTCATCTTGATTAGGATGATTCATTTGAACTCCTAACTGCTTAACTTTTTGGCACTAACTTTTGCAGCCTTGGCATTCACAATGAAATAAGGCCAATCTTGAAATTGTGTAGATCCTGTCCACATGCTGATAATTGGCAATAAGTTTGATTTACAAGTGTCTATCGTTACAGCAGATGGAGTTCCTAAAGGCATTTTAAGTGCCTCTCGACAGAATCTTTCAATAAAACTTTCTGTGGATTCATTGTGTCTTTGTTTAATTTTGATAAGGGCAGACATCGTTATATTATTGACTCCCTCATAGAATCGTTCAAGAACATTTGCTTGAAACCAGCAAAAGAAGTTATGCAGCCATCAGGCAAGCTACGATACCAGTCGTATACTGCACCGGCTAAACAACCGATGAACACTCTGGTAATGAGAGCATCATTTGGCTGCAATTGGTCAGTCATCACTTTAAAATGATTGATGTACTGACTTGGACAAGTGCTGCCATCAAACAACATAATAGTAGGAAGTTTATATTTAGGAGAAAATTGAACTTCCTTCCACTCAGCAGGATAAGGTTGTTTTATTCCAAGTCTTTGTAGACCATCCTTCTGTTTGAAGGCCTCAAACTGAGTGCGTAAGAGTTTCACAGCCTCATTAGCATCCCATGATGTTTGGGAATTGGTAGGCTGGTTAGAATTATTATGAAGAGGAACAGCGTGGTAATTACCACCCCCAGCACCAGACTGACTGGGAGCAGCTTGGACAGGTATAGAAGCAACCTAAGGAGGTGGTATCCTCAGACCAATATTAACTGGTACAGAAGATGCTATAAGCTTAGGATTAGTAGCAAGATTTATAACCGGTGGTACTGTATGTTGAGCCATGATTATAGTATGCATACTTGCGACCATTTCAGCCATGGTTTCAATTTATCTTCCAGTGCAGCAATCCGTTGCTCTTGACTGGCTGAAGTAGAGGCAACTTGGTCTTCTATAATGGCATATGCTGTCATTTCTCTTGCCATTATTGAAGAGATAGTTTGTTCAGAACTTTCACTATCTGTATCAAAATCAGATAAGGAATACTCCCTCAGATGACTAATAGAAAGATCTTCCGGATTGAAGACATCCTGATCTGAATTCCGATCTTTCGATCTGGTATGTGGAAAGACCCCTTCACTGGATTCAGGGAGTTGTCTTAAGTAGTGTTGACTTGGATTGTGAGATGTGCTACGTTTTGAGCATTTTCTACCCCCAGTGTTTCGAGAAGCCATATTGACAGAAGCATATAATAATTCGTCATCATCTCCCATCATGGGTTCAGGAGTTGAAGCGTAATTCAGCCGATCGAAGACAGATCTTTTAGCTGATTGGCAACAATATTTGATGACCACTTCATGAAGGAAGTATCATTCTGACGAGTGATCTAGAGGTGAATGAGACATCTCTGAGACTTCCCATCTTTGTGTAAGACGTTCCCGGAGGTCAGTCATCATTATAGGATGAGAAGAAGTCGGAGGAACATATTCCTTAAAGATATTAAAAACATGTCTCCTATTCTTTAGGTGCTTAGTTTTTTGAGTGTATAAAGAAGTACTTAACTCATTGGCATAAGTCATCGGATCTTGTTTTCAAATTTCTGTTTCTAGAAATTGGCCTTTGGCATGGGATTTTTACGTTTCATCGAAGTTGATACTGATTGATGCCTATTGAGATAAGCTCGTAAATTAGAGAATTCTACACCTGGTGTCTCTGTTTGAGACACCATCAATTTTTTTGCTTGGATCTTGAGATCTGCAAGGTTGGAAGATCTTGAGCAGTCCCCATAGGGGTAGGCAAGATGCCTCTTTGATCAGTATTCTTTCCCTTAACAGAGATTTGAAGACATCTGTTTAAGGAAATGGAATTTGATATACCTTCCTCTGAGTCATAGAGTAGGGAGGTTTGAGAAAAGACCAAAGGATGCTTTCTTTTATTTTGTGGAGGGTTGGCTAAAAAGTGTTTCCTTCTGTTTTGTTGTGGGTCCACTTTAGGTATAGGTTGTGCCAGTTAAGAAAATGTCAAAGGACCCTTCCCTTTGTTCTGTCTAGTTTTGACACTAGAACATTGTTTCTCCAAGTTCAGAACTGGAGAATTGGAATAGGGAATAGCCAAAAGATTAGATCCATTGGGTTGCGCCAGAGCAGCATGGTGAGCAGATTGCGCTTGGACAACCGAATGCTTAGGTTGTGCCATAGCCATATGAGCTGCTGGTTGTGCCCTAGCAACAGGCTGTGCCTTGGCAACAGGTTGCGCCTTGGCAACAGGATGTGCTGATTGTGCCTTGGCAGAAGCCCGATTGGACTGCACCTTGGCAGTATGAAGAATAAACTGCACGCGGGCAGTAAGAATAGTGGACTGCGCCTTGGCAGCAAGAAAAGTAGGTTGCGTACGGGCAACAGAAGTAGACTGCGCCACGGGCAGCAGGAAGAGTGGACTATGCCTGACCACAGAGACAGATTGTGCCTGGGCAGTAGAGGCAGGTTGCGCCTGGGCAACAACAACTATAGAAGACTTAGGAGTCCATACAGTTTTGTTCTCGGTGATAGCCACAGTACGTTTGTTGCTCTTCTTGTTGATCATACCTTCATAGGCTGTCTGTTGACTTGAACAACCAGAGTCTTCTGCGTCTTGCCAATCGATGCAGCATCACATTGAGCTGTCACCTTCTCATTGGAGAAGAAATTCGTCCCCAGCAGATTCACCATTTTGTTTGCAAAAACAAAAGTTTGATTACAAACTAAGAAAAGAGTACAAAAGTATAATGATTTCTGGGAAAGTACAACTGTAGGAATTTGATCAAAAGACGATCACTTATCCCTTGGACTATGTGAACTTAAAGACTAGAGCCTTTGAAGAATGCAACAACACTTTTTAGAAGAGTTCTTGATCTCTGTGATGCTTCAACAGTGATTAAAAACTCTATTTGTAGAGTTTTGGAAAATAACTATTTTAGCAGTTATTTTGATGTGCGCGAGGCTGGACTGCGCCACATTGGGTTGCGCCAACCTCATGTTGCGCCAACTTTTATTTAGTTACTCAATCGTGTACTAACTGTATTTAGACACGTGGCATCATGTGATTGAGATGCACGTGGTCGTGTACAGTGTAGTGGACACGTTTTGAGAGATTAATGGCATGTGCGCTACGTCATCCTGCTTTAGAATGAAAGTTGTCTCAACTTTATCAGGTTGCACGAGCTTCAGTCAACAAGTAAAACTGTGCCTGATTGGGTTGCGCCTAGGCGTAACTCGGTGCACAGGCACATGGCAGCTTTTGAATATATGAGAAGAAATTGTTCAGATTGTACCAAGGCAAAACTCAGAGGGTGTACAGGACAGCTGTCTAGATCGTCTCGAGCGACACGCTTTGAAAGATTCGAAGAGATTTTCTTCGTTTATTGTGCTTTCAGCTGTCAGATAATGATGGCTATTAATGTTAGACGCCATGTAGGCTTGGGCACAAAGTGATTTGGGCGCAGTCTGTTGTCAGGCGCAACCTAATCAGTGGCACAATTTGATCCATTAAGCTTTAAAACTGTGGTACAACTTGGTTTTTAGGGCACAACTTGATTTCTAGATAGTAAAAACATGGCACAACTTAATTTTTAGGCTCTACAGTGCAGGGTAGGAAGATTCTAGCTCTTGCTTGGTTGGCGCTGGCTATGTGGAGTGGGCAGGAGGCCTTGTTGTTTTCCGTAACCTGTTCTAACACGTTTGGCATGACGCAAATGAGCAGTAGGAAATAGACTTTGAGTAGAATCTAATTTCTTGGCGTTGATTTGATTATCTCTGCCAAGAAAAGTAGAGTTTCTACTCAGAAGCGTTCTCGTATTGATTGGCATAGGGGCACAATCAGATGTGTTTTCTACCGAGTCCAGGACTAGAGAAGGATAAGAAGAGGCCATAGGGCACTTTCCTTTATTCTGCGCAGGGGCAGTGATATGTAACTTCTCTACCAAGTTTAGAACTGGAAAGGAGTAAGGATTGGACATAGGGCAGTTTCTTTTGTTTGGCAAAAGGCAGTTATTGGTGCACCCTCTACCAAGTTTAGGACTGGAGAGGAAGAAGGAGTAGCCATGTAACGCTGTCCCTTGATTGGCACCAGGGTAGTGATTGGCGCACCCTCTACCAATTTCAGAATTGATGAGGAAAAAGAAGTGGCTATAGAGCTTTTCTCCATGCTTGGCGCAGAAGTCTTGATTGGTGTACTGGAGGACTTTGGAGTCCAGATGGCACGCGCCTTGTTCTTGGCCGCAACAGTGGCGGCATGCTTAGCACCCCCTGCACCAATCATGGCTTCGTAGGCAGTTTAGTCAACTTTTACGGCCAAAGTTCTGCGTCGTGCCGACCGACGCAACATCGTATTGAGTTGTCACTTTCTCGTCGAAGGAGAAAGTCGTCTCCAGCAGAGTCACCATTTTGTTTGCAAAAACAAAAAAATATTTGATTACAAACTGAAAAGAGTACAAGAGTATAATTTGATTTAGGGAAGTACAACTGTAGGAATCTAATCAAAAGATGATCACTTTATCCCTTGGACGATGCGACGTCGAAGAAGAAAGCTTTCGGAGAGTGCTGCAGCAAGTGCTGAGGAGATTATGATCATTAGTGATGCTTTGAAAGTTATTTAGAACTCTGTCTATAGAGTTCAGAGATAACTGTTAAGTAGTTATCCTGATTGGCGCACACTGCAATTAGCATGCTATTCACCCAGTTGTGCGAACGGTTAACTTAACTGCGTATGATGCCTGGCATTCGTTGAGAGAGATACGCTTGGTCGTGGAAAGTATCGTGTGCACGTTCTTCGTGATTAGTAGCATGCATGCCACGTCATATAACTGCTTCTAGATGATTTGATTGAATAATGCCAACTGTTAAATGGCGCTGAGCGCTACTTGCTGTTTAGTACCCTTTGCTTAATGTAATGATATTTGATTATCTCGTGCCATCTACAAATGGCGCGAGGCAGCTGTCAGTTATTATGACAAATTTGACACAATCTTTTCGAGCACCACGCATTCGAGATTTGAAAGGATTTTCCTCGACTGACGTGTTGTCAGTAATGATGACAACTATTTCAGCTTTTAGAGAAAGCTTGCCACGTGTTGGCCAGCGCCACCTATGTCCAGTACCAACTGATGTCGTACGCCATCTAATAGCCAGCGCCATTTGATGATTTATGCCCTTGCACCATTTATGAGTAGCGGATGATGATGATTATACTTTTTAGTCTTCTGCAGTAGCAATCACCCTTGCCCTGGCCAAGTCCCTCCTGAACTCTGGAAGTAAAGGCTGCATTGATGTAACATGCGCTCCATCTCTGCATTCTGAGCTCGGAGAAGATCATCTATTTGCATGTTCAGATCATCCAGATGGTTTGAAGCAAATTGATGCAGCTCGAGTACCTTTTTTTGGCATTTTCTAGTTGCTGTGACCGATGCATGGGTCCTGGCCAGTTCAGCTTCTAGCTCTTGAATGCATTACTTCTTTGTTTTTCTCTGCGGCATCGGCCTTATAAAGCTCAGTAAATGAAGTGGCCTCAGCTATACCAGACTCTATCTCTCCAGATTGTATCGTGAACGCGACCATAGAATTGTCCAGTACAGCTCGTTGTTCCTTGTACTGACGAGCTATGGCCTCGCACTCAACATCCACCAGTCTTTGTATATTTCCTCTTATCAGCTCCTGGTAAGATTGGATAGGCTCCTCGAGTTCCCTTAGGATATGCTTTAAGGCACTTGCTCTTTCAGCGTCGTCCAGGTTGCGTATGGCATCAATTGGATAGCGAGAAGACGTCCTTGCAAAATCGTACGGATGATTCTTCTCTAGGGCCAAATGAACCAAGGAGCGCAAGGAAGTGAAGAAGGCATCCGTATAAGTACGGATAATGCTGCTCATCACCGTTGATATACTGTTTGCCATTAAAATTATTTGATTGCAAATCTTAATACAAACAGAACAGTGTTACAATATAGGACTTAGATGTAGTCCTAGGAGTACACTTTTGTTTAATCTGGGTCCTTAGTGCCAATGGAGCGAGTGGTAATGCGTTGACTCCGTTGACGGGCTGACGATGGTTATCGGTTCTCTGAAGGTGTAGATTGCTCTGGGTGCTGGAGCTTGCTGAGAGAAGGAAGACGTTGAATGTCTGTATCTGCCTCTCTGGTGGTGTGTTTGTTCGTATCTGTCTGTGTGTGTGGAAGAAGGAAATGATTCCTCTATTTATAGCTGGGCAGGTTGGCTGCTCATGTGCGCATATGTAGGATGCGCCGGTACGTGGGGATGCCACGTAGAGATTACTGATGGAGGCGCATGGATGATGCGCCCTACTCGAGGGGTTGAATTCTTCATACTGCTGTTGTGAGCCGGCACGTAGCAGAGGAGAAGATCTTTCCGTTGCTAAAATCTGGGATGAGTTGAGTTAAAGGACATGTGTCGTCGACTCGTGGCTCGGAGATCTCGGATCTGATGGAGGGATGATTTGGTAGGATGTGCCTTGGATTGGGCGCATGATGAGATTTTGGCTCGTGACCTTTATGAGTCACGAACCGTTCTGGGCGCATGGCTTTTGAGGCGCATGCGAGCGACTTTCCTTCTGTCTTTCGGGATCAGAGATCAGTCTGGGACGCATGGCTTTTGAGGCGCATGCAAAGTTTCAACTGGAGACTCTTCTTCTGTCTTTAGGGATCAGTGAAAGGTCTGGGGCACATGGCTTTTGAGGCGCATGTAATGCTTCAACAGGAGACTCTTCTTCTGTCTTTAGGGATCAGTGAAGGGTCTGAGGCGCATGGCTTTTGAGGCGCATGCGGATGGTTGGGTGGCCACGTGGCAGTAGCCGTCGGGGTAAAAGTCATGATGATGCTGACGTTGTGGACGCTTCATTTTCTGCAAAAGCTGTCAACCGTTCAGACTTGGGGAGGCGTGCTGCCAACTCTGTGAGTTCAGTATTTAATGTTGGTGACATTCGATGGACAGCTGAGTGGGCGCGTTGGTTGACGTTCCACTAGGCGTATGGGGACGTATGGGGGCGCATCCTCTGTGATGCGCTCGGTACAGGGCGCATCTGTAGGAGGCGCTTGGTGTTTGAAGGGGTGTGATGCGCTGTCCAGCCGGCGCATCCGACACGTCTTTAATGATGCGGCTGTTTCGCTTCTCGAGTGCTTTTAAATAGCCGTTTGGCTAAAGTCGAGGCGTCTGGTTCATCCATTTAATGTGAGTTCATTGCACGGAATTCGGAGAGCCATCCACTTAGCGCGTGGGTTTGATCTGTCCGGCCTATAAATAGTGGCATGGAGAGAAGGTTTGCTTCTCATTCCCTCACGTACTTCCGACATAAACTCGGGTATTCGAGTACATTCTGTTGACGAAGTGCTCCCGAGGGTGAAGATGAGACGCCATGTCGTCGTTGATGCACTTGAAGGTGACTGTTACATCCACAAGACGGAGTCGAGGGCTTCCGATGCAGGCGGAAGGTGCCTGTTGCATCCAAAGATAAGGATGCTCGGGCCTCGTCTCCGTTGTTCCGGAAGGGCCGCAGATCGGAATTGCGGTGCCCTGACCGTCTTCTTTTGGCTTTGGAGGCTCTTTCTCTGGATGGGGTGTTAATTGCCACTCTCATCCTGCTCGGCCAGGTGAGCCTGGCTGGAAGAGCAGCACATAACTGGGCTGCTGAAGGGATGCACATAACTGAGCTGGATGCACATAACTGAGCTGGAAGCACATAACTGAGCTGCTGAAGAGATGGTGGGATGCGCCTGGTTGGAGGCGTATGGTATCTGCTGCGCCTAATTGGCGGCGCATGATGACTGCTGCGCCTATCTGGAGGCACATGGTAGCCGCTGGCTGTAGACTTAGGATCTTTCCTTTGTAGAAATTCTCCTTTGTACAACCTTTTCTAGACATGTAATAGACTTTTGTATATAAATAAAAAGTCCTTCTTCAAATGTCTATACTTATTGACTTTGCTGTGAAGTGTTCTGTCCGAGTTCTGGCGCATGTAGTGTCTGGCGCATGGGCTTTCTGGTTGTGAAATTTCATGCTTCTACAAGACCCCCTTCAAAGTTTTCAAAACTTTTGAATAAGTTTTGGAATACTTTGAATAAGAAGCATGGCGATCAGGGCGCATGACTATTGGGGCGCATGCCTGTTCGGGCGCATGCTCTTCTCAGTTAATGTATATGATAATGCCTCGGTAACCGAAAGATTAATGATGATCTTTTGGTTTTATCTGCTGTTATCTTCACAGGACCCGAGGCGACGGCTGAGATCACTCGTCATCGGTTCACGCATGCGACCACGACCTATAAATAGGTGAGAGATGGAGAGAGAGAGAGAGTTCTTCTGCTCTGTGCCTTTGCCTCCTTTAGAGTTCTTCTTCAAAACCCTAACTTCTTCTTCTCTGAGAGAATGGCTCCCAAGAATCCTCGCGACGGTGCCGGCAAAGGAAAGGGGAAAGAGAAGGAGCCTGTAGAGGTTGTCGTGAGTAACATTCCTCGCCCGCCTGTCGAAGTTCGGCCGGTAAAGCGTACCCATGTGCGTCAGCATGATAAAGGCCTTTATCATATGTCACTCCACCAATGCATGAAATATGTATACATTAGATAACGCTCCAAGTTCATGTCGAACACTACATGAAACGCCGCAGGTCCTGGCGGACGCAGATGAATATATGAAATTTCTTGTTGAGGGGGTGTACAAAATGCTGCAGAGGGGTGTATCTGCGGTGATGGATGCCAACGGGAGCTTTGCGACGGCAAGAACTCTGGCAATGCCCTGTATCGAGCTGATCCGCATTCACCAAGGCCACGACCATATGGCCGAAATTCTGGAGGCTTCGGTGATCGAGCTGGACGAGCGGCTTGCGGAACTTCAGCGCATCCAGCGAAATGACCTCTCCGTCCTGATAGATGCGAAGAAGGGGAAGTTGATTGCCGAGATCGAGTCTTCCTACCAGGCCACTGTAGGCATTTGGGAGCACGAGGTGGCTGAGACTGAGGCTGCGGTAGAGCAGTTGTCTCAGTCCATGAAGAAGACGATGGAAATGCGAGCTGCGTTGGATGCTAACATCGCAGAGATCAACACCCAGATGCGCCGTCTTGAGGACCAACGGGCCCGACTCCAGTTAGATGTCGAACGTGTCCGGGCTGAACACGCAGCATTCAAGAAGGAGGAAGCGACTTTTACTCAGCGAACTCTTGCCTTGGCTTAGCAGCGACAACAGCTTGATGAGAAGCATGAGAGCGAAACTTTCGCTGAGGCTGTTGAATTGATGCGTCAAGAAGCTGAGCGTCGAGTCCTGGCGACTATGGAGACCCGTACAGCCGACTTAAGACGTCGAGTCAGAGAGCTCTCAGCCCACCCTGGAGAGGTTCAGGGACTATAGCCTCTCCCTTTTTTATGTTTCTTTTGAAACCCTTGCTGGGGGATAGTGTAGTTTCGTACTTTCTCTTTTTTAGAAAATAAAGAAGCACGCAACTTTTTTGTGATGTGTTCATTTTTGTTATCATGAACTTGATGATTTGTGTGGACCTATTATCTTTTGCGCACCTTGGTTTTTAGGTACAGATAATAAGTTTGAAGGAACCAACATGTTTGCTCAGAGGTGATGTGGACATGGCAATCATTGGGTTCAAAATAATAGAATCTTCCTACTCAGAGGTATTATGGACGTGGTAGGAATGATCCTGGGGGATACGCTGAACAACTCAGAGGTGATGTGGATGTGGAAATTCGGCGATCAATGTACGACAACACAGGGGTTGTTTGTACGAGATGTTTACTCAGAGGTAATGTGTACGTGGTAAACATGAAGGGTAGCGTCGGCTTACGTAGCGTAAGATTCCGCTTTGTAGGGTGTAGAGGGACAACTCAGAGGTGATATGGACGTGGTTGTCTTTCTACTGAAGGGTGCTACGGAACAACTGGGTTCCAGAAGCGTATGAGTTTGTAGAAGGAGATTGTGTGTGAGCCCCGATGATTGGGCCCACAGATCCCCTTTGGGGAAGTATATGTCTGACGGATGTCAAGAATAGTACTTATTTAGGAACTTGTCGTTGATGGACATCATGAACAAGTCCCCATTGGGTTTGGCGAGGCGGGAAGTACCGTTTGAGTATACCGTCTCTATGATGAAAGGTCCTTCCCACTTGGGCTCGAACTTTCTTGGTATCTTATGAGTTAACACCATTAGCCTTCTGACTGCTAAAACCAGGTCGCCAACTTGGAAAGTTCTCTGTTTGACCTTCTTGTTGAAAGCCTGTGATATACGGGCTTGGTAGAGTTCGATGCGTAGTTGAGCCAGGAGACGCTTCTCATCGAGTGCCTCCAGTTCCCGCAGACGACGACGTTGATTGTCCTCTTCTGTGAGTTTGTTTGTTATTGCTACGCGGAGTAAGGGTATCTGGATCTCGAGAGGCAGTACCGCTTCACTCCCGTAGACCAGGGAGAATGGTGTGTTGCCTGTTGGGGTCCGTACCGTTGTGCGGTAGGCCCAAAGGCATTCGCCAAGCTTTTCGTCCCAGTCGCGTTTGTTGGTTGACACGACCTTTTTGAGCAGCCTAACGATGGTTTTGTTGAACGCCTCTGCTAACCCGTTTGCAGCCGGATTGTAGGCGGTGGATGCCACATTTTGAATACGATTCTTGTCACAGAACCTGCTAAAAATGTGGCTGATAAACTGAGGACCATTGTCATGAATGATCCGCCGGGGTACTCCGAAACGGTAAATGACATGGTATTTGATAAAGCTGACCACCCTGGAGCTTTTTACTTTCGCCAGTGGGACTGCTTCCGCCCATTTGGAGAAGTAATCGGTGATGGCCAGGATGAAGCGATGTCCTCTTGATGAAGGAGGGGTGATTGGTCCCACAATGTCCATGCCCCAGGCTTCAAAGGGCCAGGAGGCGACTGTAGGATGTAGTGGTTCAGACGGTATATGTATGAAGTCTGTATAAAGTTGGTATGCGTGATACTTCTTAGCATATTCAACAGCGTCGGCGGCCATGGTTGGCCAGTAGTAGCCCATACGTCGCAGTCGATCCTGCAACTTAGGACCGGGTTGATGGGCTCCGCAAGTTCCGTCATGAGCTTCTCGAAGAGCTTCGGCTGCTTCTTCGTTGGACAGGCATCGAAGTAGGAGCCCATCGAAGGAGCGTCGGTACAGCATTTTGGTAGCTGTATCGTAGTAGAATCGAAGAGAGCGTCTCCTGACTGAGACAGCTTCCTTTGGGTCCTCTGGAAGGATTCCGTAGACAGCAAAGTCGATGAACGGGAACCTCCAGTCTCGGACATTAACCCCAGTGTTCGTCGGCATGGTGTGAGCCACTCGCAAGCATAGGTTGTTTCTAGGACAAACCAAGTCTCGGTCAGTTACCGTGACATAGTGTTGAGTCCCAAAGGGCGCTGCCAATGAGGCCACGAGGCCAGCCAGAGCGTCAGCCTCCAAGTTTTGTAGACGGGGTACATGTCCGATGAAGAACCCGGTGAAGGTTGAAATGATGTTCAATGCAACTTCATGGTAAGGGATCAGATCTTCATGGCGAACCTCGTATTGCCCCCGAATCTGGTTCACGACAAGTTTTGAGTCACCGTAGGCTTCCAGATGGTCCACCCCCAGCTGTTGTGCGAGTTGGAGTCCCATGATGAGTGCGTTGTACTCGACAACATTGTTGGAGAACGGCTTCGAAAGGGAGTAAGCACGCTGGATGACCAACTGATCGGGGGAGACTAAGACTACCCCCACTCCTGCGATGATTTGGCCTTTGGGGTCTGTTCTTGAAGCGCCATCGAAAAATATCTGCCAAACGGAGCTTCCTTCGGTGACGTTGGATTCTTGGACCTCATCCGAGATGTCCTCATAGAGTTTTGAGGATTCTAGGATGGGGTATGCAGCTAAAAAGTCAGCCAGAGCCTGACCTTTAACAGCTTTTTGCGGGACAAACACCATATTATATGGCGTTAGCAAAATCGCCCATATGGCTAGCCGGGAGTTCAATGATCCTGGCTTCGTCATAAGGACTCTGAGCGGATTGACTCGGAAAATGACATGAATTGTCTGGCCTGAGACATAATGACGAGTCTTCTGGATGGCAAACACCAAAGCCAAGCACTCCTTTTCAACGGGGTTATACCGGTGTTCGGTCCCGATGAGCGTTCGACTAAGGTAGTAGATTGCTTGTTCATAGCCTGTATCACTGTTTTGAGCCAGCAGAGCGCCAAGAGAATGATCCATGGCACGGACGTAGAGGAGAAATGGTTTACCGGCGACAGGTGCCACCAGGACTGGTGGGCTCGTCAAGTAGGCTTTGATGTCGTCGAAAGCCTTTTGGCACTCCTCTGTCCAGACATAAGAGACTCCCTTCTTCATGAGCTGAGTAAAGGGTTAACATTTACCGGAGAGGTTTGCTATGAACCTCCGGATGTATGCCAGACGTCCCTGTAAGCCCCGAAGTTCTCGAAGATTCTTCGGAGGGTCCATGTTGAGGATGGCTTTGGTCTTCTCGGGATCAACATGAATGCCTTTCGCTGTGATGACAAAGCCCAAGAATTTGCCGCTAGAAACCCCCAGAAAGGATTTAGCGGGGTTCATTTTGAGTTGATGTGCCCGCATGAGATCGAAGACTGTCTTCAGATCCTGTAGGTGATCTCCCTTGAGGCGGCTCTTGACTGCGATGTCGTCAACATAGCATTCGACTATTTTGCAAAGATGTTGACGGAAGATGGTGCTCATAGCTCGTTGGTACGTTGCACCGGCGTTCTTCAAGCCGAAAGGCATCACTGTGTAGCAGAAAACACCCTTCAGAGTCCTGAATGACGTGTGTTTTGCGTCATCGGGGAACATCTTGATTTGATTGTAGCCTGAATACCCGTCCATGAAGGACATGCGTTCAAAGCCACATGTGTTGTCGATCATCACATCGGTGATTGGAAGCGGGAATTCGTCCTTCGGGCAAGCAGAGTTGAGGTCCCTGAAGTCGATACAGACTTGTATCTTCCCATTCTTCTTGGTGACAGGTACGATGTTGGCTACCCAATCTGGGTGCTGTTCCTCACGGATGAAGCCGCTGGTCAAGAGTTTGTCCACCTCCTGATCGATGGCATTCATGATGTCCGGACGGAAATGTCGCTGCTGTTGTTTGATAGGTTTGGCATCAGGTAAGATGTTCAACCTATGCATTACGATCTGTGGATCGAGTCCCGGCATATCTTCGTAGCTCCAGGCAAAGACGTCGATATACTCTTTAGCCAGTTGGATTAGAGACTCTCGGTCTTTTCTTTCTAGGCTTTTGCTGATGAAGATGGGTTTGGAAGAAGATCCGTCCCCAAGGTCGATCTGCTCGACTTCGTCTTCGGTGGGAGGTTCACGTAACTCAAAACGAGACTCCCACTGTTCTCCTAGGCGTTGAGCCCAGGGTTCTTCTTCGAATGATTCCGGCGCTTGGTCTTCGCCTTCATCCTTTTGAGGTTGTGCTGACGTCATGTTAGCTGACAGCACTTTCCTGAAGACTGATCCGATACTGGTATCGGAATCCCAAGTCGACGCTTCGGACGAGTGGGAATGTTCTACGTCTTCTGCGTCTGAACTCTCTGGAGTTGATGGCGGCGTGACATAGCCTACCCCCCGTCGAGTTTTGTTGTAGTAGTCTTGCGGCTTTCCTTTGGGTATTGGAAGCCGGAGAGGGAGACGTCCACCTTTGCCGTAGTTTAGGCCTTTGTTGCTTTTTAGGTCGTAGCCCATCTTTTGGACGATGTGCTTTGCCGTATCCGTGTACCGATAGACTTGTACTCTGCCGGTATCAGGTTCTGGCTCGAGTGGCGGGAGGTCTTGATGACGCTCGACTTTGCCCAAAATGATGGATCCTTCATCTCGGCTTCGTGGAAGGGCTTCTGGGAGGCTGACTTCGCCTCGAGGATGAAGATCCGCCGCAGCTGTGCTTTGGACATCTTCGTCTTCAGAAGGAGGCTCAACAAGGGTCTAACTACCCCCAGCTTCCTCCAAGAACTTCTTCCTCGACCGAGTGCCTTCGAACACCCCAGAGGACGAGACAGCTGCCTTGATTTTCCTCGGTTGGCTTTTGGACGAGGACGAGGAGTTGCCAGTCGCCTTCCGGAGTAATGAGGAGTTGGAGACCACGTTGCATAAAGCAACTCTTGGCTCCTCTTATGTTGACACCTTCATCCCGAGGCGATGTGGGAGGGGTGTCGATGATTGCAGCCGTTGGAAGACTGACTGCCTTGGTGGTACTGCTGTCTTGCAACAGCAGTTGATGGTGACCACTGCATAAGTATGCCCCGTGAGAGGTGCATCATGTCTGTTGGTCGACTCTTCTGACCGGCGCTTGTGAGTGATCACGTTACGCAGGTCGTTGGAGGAGAGTGCTACCATCACACCCCCTTCAGGCGCATGGCAAGGCCAAACGCCGGGGTGGACAAGTGAGTGCTGCGCCCCCTGATCTAATACCAAGCAGGCATCACGATCAGTAGTGGGGGAACAACAACATTTGAAGTGACTTAAACGGACCTCAAACGCACAACCAGAGGAGGCGCGGGAGTTCAAGACCACTGAATTTGCCTCACTCGACTTGGTTGTGCACGCAGTAGATGCGCCCAAGTGAGATGAGGACTTTGAAGATCGGATCATTTTTGGTGCCGAAGCACCTGAGCCGACCTTGTATAGCTTGCCATCAGCAGCGCGCATGATTATGAGCGCATGCTTTTGGCTTGCTGCTGGCATAGCACGTTTGTGGCGCATGGCCCGTGTCGCCTTAGATTTCTTTGTACTAGCCCGCTGGGGTGCATAGTACTCAGCATCCAAATTCTCCTTCCCATTACAGCGAGTGAGTCTGTCAAAGACAGAGACTTTTTGTGGCACATCAGAGGTGATGCGCGGGGCATTGGCTGCGCCCCTGCTCCGTCGACGCATCTTCCTCGCCTGAGAGGGAGATGGTTGGGGAACGTGGTCAGCCGCACGTTTCCCCGAGAGATGCGCTGCATCAGCGGGCGCACCTTGGTTGCTGAGAACGTCAGCAGGAAGGGAGGGCTGGATTGGCGCATTCCCTTCAGTGGTGGTGCCCGAGGCGTCGACCTTGCGCACCCAGACACGGCAGGTCTTCTTCGACTTCGGCAGCCGCTTCGAAGGACTCGTACTTTCTTCAGAAATAAACTCCTCGTACGCCTGCGGATTGAGGCGCACGACCAGCGTCTTGTGGGAGGAGCCCACCTTTACATCGTCGGCCTATGATACGACCTTCTCGGAAGAGGAGAAAGAGGTCCCCAGCAGAGTCGCCATCTTGTTTGCTATTAAAATTGTTTGATTGCAAATCTTAATACAAACAGAACAGTGTTACAATATAGGACTTAGATGTAGTCCTAGGAGTACACTTTTGTTTAATCTGGGTCCTTAGTGCCAATGGAGCGAGTGGTAATGCGTTGACTCCGTTGACGGGCTGACGATGGTTATCGGTTCTCTGAAGGTGTAGATTGCTCTGGGTGCTGGAGCTTGCTCAGAGGAGGAAGACGTTGAATGTCTGTATCTGCCTCTCTGGTGGTGTATTTGTTCGTATCTGTCTGTGTGTGTGGAAGAAGGAAATGATTCCTCTATTTATAGCTGGGCAGGTTGGCTGCTCATGCGTGCATATGTAGGATGCGCCGATACCTGGGGATGCCACGTGGAGATTGCTGATGGAGGCGCATGGATGATGCGCCCTACTCGAGGGGTTGAATTCTTCATACTTCTGTTGTGAGCCGGCACGTAGCAGAGGAGAAGATCTTTCCGTTGCTGAAATTTGGGATGAGTTGAGTCAAAGGACATGTGTCGTCGACTCGTGGCTCGGAGATCTCGGATCTGATGAAGGGATGATTTGGTGGGATGTGCCTTGGATTGGGCGTATGATGAGATTTTGGCTCGTGACCTTTAGGAGTCACGAACCGTTCTGGGCGCATGGCTTTTGAGGCGCATGCGAGCGACTTTCCGTCTGTTTTTCGGGATCAGAGATCAGTCTGGGGCGCATGGCTTTTGAGGCGCATACAAAGTTTCAACTGGAGACTCTTCTTCTGTCTTTAGAGATCAGTGAAGGGTCTGGGGCGCATGGCTTTTGAGGCACATGCAATGCTTCAACAGGAGACTCTTCTTCTGTCTTTAGGGATCAGTGAAGGGTCTGAGGTGCATGGCTTTTGAGGCGCATGCGGATGGTTGGGTGGCCACGTGGCAGTAGCCGTCGGGGTAAAAGTCATGATGATGCTGACGTTGTGGACGCTTCGTTTTCTACAAAAGCTGTCAACCGTTCAGACTTGGGGAGGCGTGCTGCCAACTCTGTCAGTTCAGCATTTAATGTTGGTGACATTCGATGGACAGCTGAGTGGGCGCATTGGTTGACGTTCCACTAGGCGTATGGGGACATATGGGGGCACATCTTCTGTGATGCGCTCGGTACAGGGCGTATCTATGGGAGGCGCTTGGTGTTTAAAGGGGTATGATGCGCTGTCCAGCCGGCACATCCGACACGTCTTTAATGATATGGCTGTTTCACTTCTCGAGTGCTTTTAAATAGCCGTTTGGCTGAAGTCGAGGCGTCTGGTTCATCCATTTAATGTGAGTTCATTGTACGAAATTCGGAGAGCCATCCACTTGGCGCGTGGGTTTGATCTGCCCGGCCTATAAATAGTGGCATGGAGAGAAGGTTTGCTTCTCATTCCCTCACGTACTTCCGACATAAACTCGGGTATTCGAGTGCATTCTGTTGACGAAGTGCTCCCGAGGGTGAAGATGAGATGCCATGTTGTCGTTGATGCACTTGAAGGTGACTGTTACATCCAAAAGACGGAGTCGAGGGCTTCCGAGGCAGGCGGAAGGTGCATGTTGCATCCAAAGATAAGGATGCTCGGGCCTCGTCTCCGTTGTTCCGGAAGGGCCGCAGATCGGAATTGCGGTGCCCTGACCGTCTTCCTTTGGCTTTGGAGGCTCTTTCTCTGGATAGGGTGTTAATTGCCACTCTCATCCTGCTCGGCCAGGTGAGCCTGGCTGGAAGAGCAGCATATAACTGGGCTGCTGAAGGGATGCACATAACTGAACTGGATGCACATAACTGAGCTGGAAGCACACAACTGAGCTGCTGAAGAGATGGTGGGATGCGCCTGGTTGGAGGCGCATGGTATCTGCTGTGCCTAATTGGCGATGCATGATGACTGCTGCGCCAATCTGGAGGCGCATGGTAGCCGCTGGCTGTAGACTTAGGATCTTTCCTTTGTAGAAATTCTCCTTTGTACAACCTTTTCTAGACATGTAATAGACTTTTGTATATAAATAAAAGTCCTTCAAATGTCTATACTTATTGACTTTGCTGTGAAGTGTTCTGTCCGAGTTCTGGCGCATGTAGTGTCTGGCGCATGGGCTTTCTGGTTGTGAAATTCTATGCTTCTACATATACCAGGTGTCGTTGCCTCGACGAGAACTCCTTCTACAGAGATGGGAGGAATGGCAACCTGTGCAACATTAGCACCTGGAGATTTTGGTGTAGGTATTCGTAATGAGCTTCCTTCCATAGTGTGATTCCCGACATCCAAGAGAGCCATGGTAGAATTGAGGGTGAGGGCGGTAGAAGCCAACGAGACTTCGGTGATCGACCCTATATGACCTATCGTAATTCAAGAAAAGAATCATTATATCATACCGCATTAAATAAAGAAGCAATGGTAAATAAAGTTATAAATTTATCCGGGCCCGTTGGCATATATGGAGTATCCATAGGTACAGTATCTCTTTCTGTAATGAGCCTCTCAAATATATAAGCAAATACCGATGCTTGACTGCTATCTGCCTCTGAGCCTCCGGACATCAAATGGCTGGTCCTAGCCTCTAAGAACGCATGGCTGTCTCTGACCCATGACTCAGCTTGATCTCCCTGGGCTGGGCTGCCACTTCCGCCTTCTCTGTTTCAAAAATGTGCTCAACAGAGGCCTGAATCCCCTCAGCATCAATATCAGGGTTTTCATCACCCTCGGGGCCTTTAAGACCTTCAACATGCCCCTCCTCACCTTCATCTTCGTCAATCGGGCTTCCATCATCCTCAATATCAACATCAGAGTTCTCATCATCGAGTTGTTCATCGATACTATGTTCATCATCAGTAGGGCTCTGGTCTCCCCATCTTCAGCAAGGTACTCATCACCCTCAATTGTAGTATTGCCGTCTTTGGCCACCAAGTTCTGGTCCTCCTATGTTGCTGCTTGATCTGGGCATAATTCGGCCTTTTCATGGTCGGAGGCAGCATCGACAGGGTCCTCCTCGATCAATTCATCCCCAAAATCGAAATCCTACAATGCCACTATCATCTCTTCGTCATTTTGAGAAGGTATCTCGTAGAGGACAGGGGCTATAGGAGTTTGGGTTATGGAGGAGCTGGAACTTCCGAAGCAGCCTCCTTTGGAGTTTATGCTTTCTCAGGAACTATGGCCCTTGAAGCGTCATCAGTAGTTGGTGGCAACATTAAACCAGTCAAAGCAAGCACCGTGAGTGTCTCCGCAGACAGTAAAATAAAGACCGCAATGATTACTGGTTCTAAAATAGTAACCGGAGGGACTTCCACTATGGCAGCCGGAGCCGGTTCATTGGTCAGTAGAGGCTCTGAAGACGAAGACATGCCAATACAAATCGCTACAGGATTAACATGTAGTAACTCTTGTTGAACTGTGAGACTAAGTGTATCACCTTATGGATAAGATACGCCCCCAAATGACGGTTGCAATGGCTTCTGAACAAGAGACTGCCTTGGCAAAGGAGGGACAATAGAGGATGCAATTTTCTCCGTCACAGCTCTTGACACCAACAATTTTCTTTTGGCGACATGCTTGACCAGTCGTAGAGGAAAAACAACAACTGGCTGATATCCAGGAGTAACCCACTCTCTACTTGTCTCCTCAACCCCACTCTCCTTCTGAGCAGGGGATGAGGTTGTTCCTCTGAAAGAAGATGTTCCTCCAGGGGAAATCCCCATTTCTAGTTGTCTTGTTTGAAGCCTTGTCCTCGTCACAGGCTTTTCAACGACGATCATTTCTTTTTTTTGGTTTCCTTTTCCCTTAGTGGGAGAAGGAAGTTCATCCTGGGCTGACTGGGTAGATAAGGCCCCAGTTTTCTGTTTCTTGCTAGTCCCTTTCACGAGAGATTTCTCTTTCTGCTTCTTGAGGGTGACACGCAGCGCACCATGCACCTCATCAGGGAAACCAACAAGTGTAGCCTCCAGAGGGTCGTCAGCAGGAACGTTCTCCTCAGCTTCTGTAAAGTCCGTGGTAGCTTCGGTCCCTTCACGTGACCTTCTCACACCAACAAAGCTATCAGATAAGGAATAACCTTCGAAGAAGGTGTTGGCTGAGGTGTAGAAATTCATGTATGTATTCAACACACGCGAGCCAGCTTTAAAATAGCGGAAGGCATAGTGAATACAACTTTAGTTCCCCTCACAATATAGTATCTCCATCCTCGAGCACCGTCGATTAGGTATCCGAAGGCTTTAAGGTAGGTGGTTGCATTCCCAATGTGCATTTGGTCGTAGCCGAACTGACGAACAAATCGACTAGGCATATGGTTCCAGATAGCATTCACTCTCGAACCGATACACCAGATGTGAGGGTCTGATCATTTTCAACCAAGTGAAGGCTGCTGGAGGTGGATGAGTACCCATAGGCTCTAGATCCATGAGAGGAGGTAGGAAGGTCTCGTACCCAAGAGGAGGAGCGACACAGAATAACCTCTACTCAGAGCTCATGTTGAATGCCTTCCTACAGTCAAAAAAGGAGTCTACTTTCCATCGAGACTTGGCATATCTACTAATAAAATATGCTTTCGTTGCTCCGAAAGCTGGATCCATCGTACATGGATGGTGTAAGATTAACCAGTAAAATAAATAAGTATACGACATCTTGGTGCGAGCAAAGTCTTCTTGACAGTCGGGCTTCTCCATCATGGTGGTTCTGAATGCGTGGAGACCTGCATTCAATCGACAAGTCATCGCGGAAAGGATATCCATTTTACATCCAAACACTAAATGCACTGCGGTGAACAGCATGCCTCGATGGATGTGATCGATCGCACTGGCTCCAGGAACCATGAACTATCGCAACCAAAGAGAGAGGAAGCCCACCAAAGTAGCCTCCGGAGACATGGTTATACCATCCTGTCTTACGTAAGTTTCGATAGGGGTGCTGGCAGTATAACCATGCCAGTTTACTTTTAGCTTATTATCAACATGCCCTGATTCTTCTATCAGTCCGTTGATTGGGATGTCGTCGAGCCGCTCAAAGAAACAAGGCTCACAGTCCAAGTGTTCTTGTACCTTACTCTCCGTAACATGACCCAGAAAGATGTATAACAACCACTTGGACATATAGAACGTCCCAATCGCTTTGCTCTTATAGAAGAGTGTACAGATGGTGAATTGACATAGCAGCTCCTCAAAGATTTCCACCATCCGAGGGTTCTCTTTGGCTAGAGCCTCTAGTTCTTCTTCAGTTGGCACGTACTCTTCGTAGGAATTTTCATCCATTGGCAGATGAGATAAAAACTGCATCTCGTGTAAGGCAAGGCCTATCTCCTATGAGGAGTCACAAAGTTGCCAGTCCTGTTGTTGTACCTCTCCACCAAAGCTAAGAACATATTGGAATTGGTTTGGATGCCATAGGAGGTGGTCAAGACGACTTCATAAAGCTCCAACTCAAGCAGCTTATCCTTAAAGTGGTTCAGAGCCCAAACTGAGAGTCGGTTCCAGTGCTTAATGTCTGGATGCATCAAACCCATCAACCGCATATTTGGGGCAGGGTATGCTCCTCCTGTTGCAGCAAAAGTATTTGCAAAGAAGGGTATTCTGACCGAAATCATCAAAGATGAATCCTCGGCCGGCACACAACTTGGTTTCAAACCTTTTAAATGTGTGTTGTGCCTCTCAGAGTAACTGAAGAATGTCTCTTGTCTGAGTCCCAAATCTGTGATATATCTTTCCAACTCTTGCATGTTGGAATGGAGTCAGATCCCATGACATCTTCCGAGGGTAGCTGGCATGGGCGTAGAGGGACAGAGACCAGTTCCTTGCCATGTCTTTGAGATATACCAATCTCTCTTCTCTATTTTAGACTCGTTTTTCTCGTTTCATCTTGGGCTGAGAGGCTTTTTCAATGGCTTCTCCAGATTAGAAGGCTGGTTTCTTATAGGGAGCCTGATTCATACTTAAGAAGGGTTCACTGTTCATCAGGCATAGTAGTATCCTTTCATCTTGGGACTCTAGTAGAGCTCTTCTGGTAGCAGGTAAGTCGTACTACGGGAAGTTGACATGAGAAAGATCTTCTTGGTATTCCGATACCCGGAAAGCAGAAGCTAATATTTCTAAATGAGGGTCTTCCCTGAGATCAACTGCAAAAAAGAAATAAGAGTTAAAATCATGAAAGAGTGTTCTTATAAGTTAAGAAAATCTAAGTAATTTTTTTAGCTCCGTACAAATCATAAATATTGCAATACATAGATTAACATTCTTTAAATTACGTGCGTAGTATGACAGTCTCTAAATTGCGTATATAGTATGGCAGTCTATAAATTGTGCATGTTGTGTGACAGTCTCTAAATTACGCATGAAGTAAGACAGTTCTCTAGTTGGTGCATGCACTATGACAGTTTTCTTGTTTGCATATGAAGCATAACAGTCCTTCAGTCAATATTTTATGTATGCAGTAATGTCTCATGCAGCAGGATAATATGTGCATTATTTTTTAAGTTATGACATAAAATGTGCTACGCACTCTGAATGAACGAAAGAAGAGCACTGCACGATTCATACTTTTTAGTCGACACACTGAAAGAGGTAGCACGTTTTAGAATTTTTACAATGTCAACCAACACTCTGATAGAGGCGGTTGACACTGGCTAGGGTTAACGCTATAAGCGAATGGCGCTCTTCTTCCTCTGACCAATCATTCACCTTTGAGAGCGGGGTTGGCTTCCTCGACTCTCGACGATGGCGGCGTGTGTCTTGGCGCCCTCAGCGGTGACGCTCGTGATGAAGCTCCGGCGACGCCTTTGCATTTGTCAGTGGTGGATCTCCTTGGTGCCATTACCAACGCTCGAAGAACTTGGAAGAATAAGAAGAAGATGAGGAGGGGTCAAGAGAGAAATTTTAAAGTAAAAAAACTCTCTCTCTCCTCTCCATGGGCTATTTATAGCCTAAAGCTTATACATAATGGATTGCGCAAATTGTGTACTAAGCAGTCGGTCAGTTAGGATTCTGTGCGCACAAAATCTTCTGAAATGCTTCTTATTTAAAGTATTTCAAATTTTAAATTTTTTGAAATTTGAAAACTTTGAAGTGGGTCTCGTAGAAGCTTTAAAAAATACCAAAAGAATGCATTGCGTCATTCACAGATGGCGCCAAGCTATATCCATCAAATAGCTCCCAGCATCAAATAGCGCTCAGTAACAAATGGCGCATGTCCTCATATGGTGCCTGGCTGCCACGTGTGAGCTTCCTCGAGAAACTAAGTCGTTAGTTATAATGACTGACAATAAAACAGTCGAGAAAAATCCTTTCGAATCTCGAACGCGCGACGCTCGAGGAGGATATGTCAGCATTGGCACGAAGTAACTGACTCCTCACAGAAGCAATGCTCAACGCGTTTTACAAGTTTGCCCTCCTCAACACCATACACCATTCATCAACTGGCGCCAATTAATCAACTATCATCAAGAAGCAATTTAAGGTGACGTGGCACGCATGCCACTAATCTCGTAGAACGTATACGCAAAACTGCCCATGACCAAGCATAATTCTCTCACAGAATGCCACGCTTCCCATGCAGTGTCACTCCCATTTTTCGTTATACATATTTCCAGTATACATATACGGATTTTAACCCATATTTTATTTACTTTATTTTCGTATTTCTTTATAGCTTGCCTTGATGTATCTTGACTAGGGTTGACCTTGGGTTGGTCTGGTCCAACTTGACTTCTTATGGATGGCTTGGTTTGGTTTGTTTTGTTGATTGGTTCAACATGTTGAAATATCCCTTCTCTTTATAAACCCCCAACTACTTTCTCTCTCTTCCTTTACTCTTTATTACTTCTTCTTCTTCCTCATAACTCTTTCCACCTACCAAAAAACCCTAGGCAAGTGCTAGCTTGCTTCATGAGAGAACTCATTTCTATTTGTTCCATTGTTTTCACCACATGATTTCAAGACACCTCAGAGCTTGGCATTTTTCAATTTGGTTGATATTTTATTGTAGATCTATGTTTTGGTCATTTTCGGTTTTTTTTGTGTTTTGATCTATCAAACCTCCTTATTTTCAAAAAAATAATTGTTCCATGTGGCAGAGAATTTTATTTTACCCAAATTTGACCTTTGAAAACCCAGATTTTGATTTATTTTAAGTGATTTATGGACTTGGGAAGTTCATGGGTTCATGAACATTTGTTCTCAGATTTAGGAAAGAAGAACAGTGTTGGGTGCATAGCTTGTTATGTGCCCACAACACTTCTAACATGGGTGCATAGCCATCTATATGCGCCCAAGTCTCCCATGTTCTCTGTTTGGGCGCATCGCCCTATATATGCGTCAAGGACTCTCCAGTCTAGGCGCATAGCTCTGGATATGCGGCGAAGTCTCCCATGTCTCCTCTACTTGGGTGCATGGCTTTCCTTATGCGCCCACCTTGCCTTGGAAGTTAGTCTCTTGATTTCTTCCAAGTACCCCCTGACTCCACCCTGTGGGCGCATGCATGTAGGCACATTCATGTAGGCACATGCATGTGGGCGTATAGTCTTTCCAATAAAAACCTTTGACTCTCCATGATGTGACATGCCCTAGGCGATATCCGTGGGCGCATAATTTTTGGCGCATGGCCCTAGACACCTAGTCTTGGGCGCATGCCTTGCTTGGGCGCATGCCACTCCCAGTGTGTGCCATTCTTTGGCACATGCTCTTCATAGACCATGTTGGCCTTAGGCGCATGCTATCCCTAACACCCAATTTGCCCTTTTGAGCTTGATGGGCATACCCGATGATAGCCTTGTACAATGTTATTATCTGTGCCACATGCGTGCTTTGAACTTGAATACGATCTCAGCATGGCATGTGCACCCTCTGATAACTCCTTCAGTGGCCCGTCGTGGTGCACTCTTGGTCAAATAAATTCTCAGCATACAAGTACCCTTTTATATGAACACAGCATGACAAATGACCTTGCATGATATGATAATCTTAGATAGTGACCCGTTGTTGTACACTCTTGACAAGCAACATGGCATGATAATTCTTGATAGTGATCTGTCGTCACGCAGTCTTGAAAAGATAAGTAATCTTGATAAGTAACCTAACCTGATAATCTTGATATGTTGTTGCGGCGACTATCTTGATTTGCTAAGTAACCCTTGTCTTGACACAGTGGGTGATCGTTCTTGAATGTGCTCATATAAGCTACCAGTCTCATCTCGCATCATGTCTAGGACTTGCATCCCTGGTTACCACGGTCTGGAATTCATATTGAATATGACTAGGTTAATAACTACATTGATCAAAGTAGTTCATATAGAGAGACGTTTCCAGTTACAGGTGATCTCGTTATCCCGGCCACACCTAATGCACTTGTAGCCTGCCGACGAGTAGGGCACATTTTCAGCCCACTGTCATGTAGGGAACTTCTTGAAACAAGTACTATGCATACTGTCATGTGTTGCACTCCAAGTCACCTAATAATTCTTGATAACTCTTACATAAACCTTGCCTGGATAACCTGGATAGCTGCAGGGCTTGTGACTCTTGAAACATCTCATTGCATCTTGCTAGTAACTAGGTTTGTGATAACCCTAGTTAGTTAAAGTATCAAGCCGTACTCTTTGTTTGGCCGCAAATATTGGATGGAGTCCAATCCTGTCTAGTCTTGTCCAGATCCAGTACATGGCCATCACAGGACATGTTTGCTTACTCTTGGTGATAAATGGTTAGAGACCATGTTTTGTTCAGGCAAAGGGTTATAACTTCGGTCCTTGTTTGGTTTACGGATTGTAACCTGGCATCCGAAATAGTTCCTCGTCCTCTCGTTATTTATTGCCCCATTTATATTTTTTTCTTCTTGTTATTATTCTTGTTTATGTTCTGACATGCTGGTTTTAGTTCTTAAGTGAAGCCTCCCTTGTGGCTCTTGCTCTTTCTGGGGTCTGGCCCAGCTGGTTTTGTATGGCCAAATTTTGGAGTAACTTCCGAGGATCTTCCAGCCAGATGGTGAATACTAGGCGTAACCATGGTAACGAGTAGGTTTTTATTTTGCTCGCCCACTCTATTGGAAATTATTCTTTTGAGACGTTTAACCGTCGAGCAAATGTTAGCTCGTGTTGAATTTACATTCATGTCTGCCTAAGGGCTGTAACATGATTGATTGACAAATCCTAGGATTTATCATGTATGATTGAAACTCTTGCTAGTCCTCGTATTTTGTACGACTAGCTTCATGATCATCTGTATATAAAATGTATGGAACGCCTTAATATTACATATCTGATGGTCTATCATCTTGTAACTATTATTACTTGCTTAAGAATAAGATACTTGGCTTGTTCTTGACCATAAGAAACAGTTGGCTTGTAGGTAAACCCTCATGCATCTAGACAGCCGTGACCGTATGTCGAGGTAGATTACACTTCTATATACTTAGCTGGCTGTGTCTGTCCCCCACTCTCCAGTATTCTGGTACTGGGGCGTGAAACGATTTAAGTGGTGGCCCATACAGGTCTTGTAAATCAAGAATGTGTGAGGGTTTTACTGAATATATGTCTCAATTAGCACTCACCTTTGATCTCTACTTGTGTCTTCTAATCTTCCTGAAAGCTTGACCTGATAACATGTTTAAAATCCGTGATCTATCTTGGTCCTTCTTTATTATTCCCCATGTTATTGCTTCAGTGGTATTGTTCCTACCGATCAGCCGTGAGGAGCTCAACCAGCACCCTAGCAACAACAAGAAGACCAAGCCCAGCACTCGGGAGTAGCATCCCGAGCCATGCACCCTGGTAACCCAGAGCCCCCAGTTCAGCCAGTCCTGCCTGCAGGGTCCGACAACAGGGGCTTGATTGGGCTTATCAGGGAATTGCTTATATCGCAGGATCGCCGAGGTGATGTCATGCACCAGACAGTAGAGTTAGCCATAGGCAGAGTGGGTTACCAAGGTAACAATGTAGCCTACAATTTCAAGCGCCTGAACCCTCCCTTCTTTGACGGTAGGGAGGATGCGATTGCAGCTGATGCCTGGCTCCAAGACATCAAGATTATCTTGGAAGCAAGCAAGACTCCAGAAGAAGAGAAGGTGGCCGTAGTGCTCCTATAGTTATTGTAATTAGCCCGCACCTGGTGGGCATTGTTAGTAGTTCGATTGGCGATGCCTGTCCCATGGGCGATATTCAGTGACAAGTTTCAGACCAAGTACTTTGATGTAGTGGCTCGATATGATCTGCAGACGAGATTCACCAATTTGAAGCAGATGAGCAGGACGGTCGATGGATATGTGGCTGAGTTTTCAAGACTGAGTCGATTTGCTTCCACCTTGGTGGCAACCGAGCTGAATCGAGCGCAACGGTTTCAGTAAGGACTCCACCTAGAGATTATTCTAGTTGTGGTGCAGTTCGAGCACCAAACATTTGATGCTGTCTTGAGAGCAGCCAGGAGGCATGAGTATACCTCTTAGAGGGTAGTAGATAGAACCGGAAGCAGGAAGAGGTCCCATGGGCAGAAGAGTCTATCCTCAGCACCAGCCCCGACAGCTAGGGATTCGTCGATTGGAGTTTCCCGAAGGGCGAATTCAGTTATGTCGGTTTAGCATTCAACACCAACGTACCCTCAGCAACAGAAGCAGAAGCAGTCTTCCGTAATGGGCTGCTCTCATTGTGGGAAGCCAGGACACGTTGTTTCGGAGTATCGCAGATCACAGGGATTGTGCTTGGCTTGTGGAGCACCGGACCACAAGATAGGGTCCTATCCGAATAGAGCTAGTTCATCATCATCAAACCTAACTAGTCCCTCGGTTAGGGGACCATCCCAGTACAGCAGTAATATCAGTTTTTGAGGCCATTGTCGCCTCAGGCTCAAGTTTTCCGGCAGCAAAGGCCACAACAGTATGCTCAGGCCTAAGCCCAGATGCAGAACAGGCAGAGAGGTTTCCAGCAGAGGGGACTAGCATCCAGAGGGCAAGGTCAAGCAATAGCTCTGACCGTAGAGGAAGAATTGGCATCAGGTTAGGTGGTGGCAGGTACCATTCTCGTGAACTCTTTTTCAGCATCAGTATTATTTGATTCGGGTGCATCACATTCATTTATGTCTGTATGATTAGCAACACGAGTAGAACTGGAGCCCGAGTCATTATCAGTAAGACTCAATATACATTCTGGTAACGGTCTTGTGGGAGTAGATAGAGTCTTTTCCTCGTATAGAATCGTAGTTAGCGGTAGAGAGTTTTTCGCTAGTTTGATAGAATTTTTGATAGCCGACTATGATGTGGTCTTAGGAATAGATTGGTTGAAGGAGCAATACGCAATAATAGACTGTCATATTGGCAGGATTATTTTTGGTTTTCCAGGCGAACCAGAGTTTTCATTTTCCTGAGGCAAAGTAGAACTTTCTCCGCCAGTATTGCGGATGGCAGTAGCAGAGGCAGCTCATTTTTCCAGAGTCGTTGAAGAGTTCCCTGATGTATTTCTCGAATAGCTTTCAGGCATGCCCCAAAGAGAGAGATAGAGTTCACCATCGATTTTCTTCCAGGGACGATATCGATATCAGAGAGAGTCTATAGGATGTCACCTTTGGAGTTGGAGATTTTATACAAGATGATCGAAGAACTCAGAACCAAGGGATTCATTCGTGCTAGCGGATCGCCTTAGGGAGCCCTGATAATTCTTGTGAAAAAGAAGGATAGTACGTCAAGATTATGTGTTGATTATCATACCTTAAACTCTGTAATAATCAAGAACAGATATCCTCTACCAAGGATAGATGACTTATTCCATCAGCTCAGGGGAGCGACAGTATTCTCGAAGATTAACTTACGATCATGGTACCATCAGATTAGAGTTAGAGAGCAAGACATCCAGAAGACAGCATTCAGATCTAGATATGGACATTGGAAGTTCCTTGTTATGCCGTTTGGAGCAACTAATGCACCAAACGTATTCATGGACCTCATGAATCGTATCTTTATACCTTATTTGGATCAGTTTGTGATAGTATTTATAGACGACATCTTGGTCTATAACAAGAGTGAAACAGAGCATGAGCAGCATCTCGGAGTGGTCCTTCAGATTCTTAGAGAGCACCAGTTGTACGCAAAGTTCAGTAAGTGCGAGTTTTGGCTTGACCGCATATCGTACTTGGGTCACATCATCACCAGAGGTGGAGTGGAAGTGGACCCCCAGAAGATAGTGGCTATAGAGTCATGGCCAGTATCTAGTATAGTTGCCGAGGTTCGCAGTTTCCTTGGATTGGCCGGCTATTACCCGCGATTTGTTTCAGACTTTGTTCGAATTTTAGCACCCATGACTCAGTTGACCCACAAGGATGTACAGTTTTCTTGGACAACAGAGTGTTAGAGTTTATTTGAGAAATTGAAGCAAGGATTGATGACGGCATCCATTTTCACGCTTCCAGATGGGACAGAAGGATTTTTAGTCTATTATGACGCTTCCGGCAAGGGATTAGGATGTGTCTTGATGCAGCATGGTAAGGTAGTACTTATGCATCACGTCAGCTTCGTGATCATGAGAGGAATTATCCAACCCATGACTTAGAGTTAGCAGCAGTAATTTTTTCACTTAAGCTATGGAGATATTACCTGTATGGAAATCGGGTGGAGATTGATCACCGACCACAAGAGTCTTAAGTATGTGTTTACTCAGAAGGATCTTAACATACGTCAGAGGATATAACTATAGCTACTTGTGGATTACGACATCAACCTGCAGTATCATCCTGGAAAGGCCAACGTAGTAGCAGATGCATTAAGCAGAAGAACTGGAGTTTATTTTCTAACAACGCAACCAGAGTTATTAGCAAACCTTCAGAAGATGGGAATAGAGATAATTCTCCCTACCAATATGGCATTGATGGCCAGCATACAAGTTCAGTCCTGCATAGTTGTGAGGATCAAGATGGCACAATCAGCAGATTCCAAGCTACAGCAGCTCAGGACAGAATGTAAAGCAGGACAAAGACCTAATTTATGCATTCACGAATAAGGTACACTCCATCATGGAAGGCATCTTTGTGTACCTAGTAGTGATATCATATAGGAGATCATGGCAGAGGCTTACAGTTCTCAGTATTCAATTCATCCCAGTGGCACAAAGATATACCGAGACATCCGTTAGTACTTCTGGTGGACTGGCATGAAGAGGAAGATAGCCCGGTTTGTCTTCCGATGTTTAGTTTGCCAACAAGTTAAAGCTGAACATCAGAGACCAGCTGGACTTTTTCAACCATTATCGATCCCCGGAGTGGAAGTGGGAGCATATAACCATGGACTTTGTAACTAGGTTACCTAAATCCCCGGCTGGCAGGGATGCTATATGGGTTATCTTTGATCGTCTCACGAAGGTAGCTCATTTTCTTCCTTTCAGGATTGGTCAATCGACAGATCAGCTAGCGGAGATATACCTCAGGTAGATTGTCAGATTGCATGGAGCGCCTGTTAGTATCATATTAGACAGAGATTCCAGATTCATATCGCACTTTTGGCGGAGTCTTCAAGAGATTTTGGAGACTCGTCTCAAGTTCAGTTCAGCATATCATCTGTAGACAGATGGTCAGTCAGAACGCATGATCCAGACTCTTGAAGATATGTTGCGATCTTGTATACTGGACATCGATTGTTCGTGGGAAGATCACCTACATCTCGTGGAGTTCTCTTACAATAACAGTTTCCAGGCCAGTATCCAGATGGCACCCTTTGAGGCCCTGTTTGGCAGAAAGTACAGATCTCCTTTAGCCTGGGATGATGTCGGCGAGAGACAGATGCTTGGACCAGAGATGATTACACGGACTATCGAGGTGGTCAGGCAAGTTAGAGATCATCTTCGAGTTGTCCAAGATCGTCACCGCTATTGGGCCGATTCTCATCGGCGTCCCCTTGAATTGTCTATCGACAACCACGTATTCCTTAGGATCTCGCCTACCCATGGGGTCAATCGATTCGACGTGCGGGAAAAGCTTAGTCCTAGGTATATAGGGTCATTTGACATCCTTGAACAAGAAGGTGATGTGTCCTATCGTCTCGCTCTTTCACCATCGTTATGAGAGGTACATGATGTCTTCCATATATCCTAATTGTGACGGTATATCCCGGATCTGAGTTATGTCCTTGATCATTCAGAATTGGTTGTTGGTACCAACCTTTCGTATGAGGAAAGACCGTATCCATATTGGATCGGAGAGAGAAGATACTCAAGAATAAGACTATTAGTCCAGTCCATGTTTCTTGGGGTCATCACTCTTTGGGTGAGTCAACGTGGGGACGTGAGGATGGTATCCGATCGCGATATCCATACCTGTTTGATCCATAAGGTATAATGTATTCCTTATGTCTTATGCTTTAAATTCCTTACTTGCATGAATGATTGCTTGATTGGTTGCTAGTCGTAGATGGCTTGTGCTTTAGTATAGCTTGTCCCGACATCTCTAGCCTCTTGATTAAATTCCGAAGACAGAATTCTTTTAAGGTGGGTAGAGTTGTCACTCCCATTTTACGTTATACGTATTTCCAGCGTACGTATATGAATTTCTACCCGTATTTTATTTATTGTATTATCGTATTTCTTTATGGCTTGCCTTGATGTATCTTGACTAGGGTTGACCTTGGGTTGGTTTGGTCCAACTTGACTTATTATTGATGGCTTGGTTTAGTTTATTTTGATGATTGGTTCAACATTTTGTACAATCCCCTCTCTTTGTAAACCCTCAACTACTTTCTCTCTCTTTCTTTACTCTTTATTACTTCTTTTTCTTCCTTATAACTCTTTCCACCTACCAAGAAACCCTAGGCAAGTGCTAGCTTGCTTCATGAGAGAACTCATTTCTATTTTTTCCATTATTTTTCCCACATGATTTCAAGACACTTTAGAACTTGGCATTTTTTAATTTAGTAGATATTTTCTTGTAGATCTAAGTTTTGGTCATTTTCAGTTTTCTTCAGTTTTGATCTATTAAACCTCCTTATTTTCAAAAACTAATTGTTCCATGTGGTAGAGAATTTTATTTTACCCAAATTTGACCTTTGAAAACCCGGATCTCGATTTATTTTGAGTGATTTATGGACTTGGGAAGTTCATGGGTTCATAAACACTTGTTCTCGAATTTGGAGAAGAAGAACAGTAATGGGCGCATAGCCATCTATATGCGCCCAAGTCTCTCATGTTCTCTGCTTGGGTCCATAGCCCTATATATGCACCCAAGGACTCTCCAGCCTACGCGCATAGCTCTGGATATGCGGCCATGTCTCCCATATCTCCTCTGCTTGGGCGCATGGCTTTCCTTATGGGCCCACCTTACCTTGGAAGTTAGTCTCTTGATTTCTTCTAAGTACCTCCTAACTCTACCCTGTGGGCGCATGCATTTAGGCGCATGTATGTGGGCGCATAGTCATAGGCGTATGCCTTCCCAATAAAAACCTTTGACTCTCCATGATGCGACATGCCCTAGGCGCATAGCCGTGGGCGCATGACTTTTGGGGCATGGCCCTAGACACCTAGTCTTGGATGCATGCCACTCCCAGTGTGTGCCATACTTTGGCACATTCTCTTCATAGACCATGTTGGCCTTAGGCGTATGCTATCCCTGATACCCCATTTGCCTCCTTGAGCTTGATGGGCATACCTCGATGATAGCCTTGTACAATGTTATTATCTGTTCCACGTGCGTACTTTGAGCTTGAACACGATCTCAGCATGGCATGCACACCCTCTGATAACTCCTTCAGTGGTCCGTCGTGGTGTACTCTTGGTCAAGTAAATTCTCAGCATACAAGTACCCTTTTACATGAACAAGGCATAACAAATGACCTAGCATGATATGATAATCTTAGATAGTGACCCGTTGTGGTGCACTCTTGACAAGCAACATGGCATCGTAATTCTTGATAGTGGTTCATTGTGACGCACTCTTGACAAGATAAGTAATCTCGATAAGTAACCTAACCTGATAATCTTGATATGCTATTACGACGGCTATCTTGACTTGCTAAGTAACCTTTGTCTTGACACCGTGGGTGATCGTTCTTGAATGTGGTCGTATAAGCTACCAGTCTCGTCTCGCATCATGTCTAGGACTTGCATCCCTGATTAACCCGGTCAGGGATTCATATTGAATCTGACTAGGTTAATAACTAGATTGATCAAAGTAGTTCATATAGAGAGATGTTTCCTGTTACAGGCAATCTCGTTATCTCGGCCACACCTGATGGACTTGTAGCCTGCCGATGAGTAGGAAACATTTCCAGCCTACTGTCATGTGGGGCACTTCTTGAAATAAGTACTATGCACATTGTCATGTGTTGCACTCCAAGTCACCTAATAATTCTTGATAACTCTTACATGAACCTCGCCTGGATAACCTGGATAGCTGAAGGGCTTGTGACAACTGAAATATCTTATTACATCTTGCTTGTAACTAGGCTTTTGATAACCCTAGTTAATTAAAGTATCAAGCCGTACTCTTTGTTTGGCCGCGAATGTTGGATGGAGTCCAATCCTGTCTAGTCTTGTCTAGATCCAGTACATGGCTATCGCAGGACATGTTTGCTTACTCTTGGTGATAAATGGTTAGATACCAGGTTCTGTTCAGGCGAAGGGTTACAACCCCGGTCCTTGTTTAGTTAACGGATTGTAACCTGGCTTCCGGAATAGTTTCTCATCCTCTCGTCATTTATTGCCCCATTTATATTTTTTGTCTTCTTGTTATTATTCTTGTTTATGTTCTGACATGCCGGTTTTAGTTCTTAAGTAAAGCCTCCCTTGTGGCACTTGCTCTTTCTGGGGTCTAACCCAGCTGGTTTTGTGTGGCCAGATTTTGGAGTAGCTTCCAAGGATCTCCCAGCCTTCCAGCCAGATGGTGAACACTAGGCGCAATCATGGCAACGAGTAGGTTTTTATTTTAATCTCCAACTCTATTGTAAATTAATCTTTTGAGGCGTTTAGCCGTCGAGCAAGTGTTAGCTCGTATTGAATTTACATTCTTGTCTGCCTAAGGGCCGTAACATGATTGACAAATCCTAGGGTTGATCATGTATGACTGAAACTCTTGCTAGTCCTCGCATTTTGTACGACTAGCTTCATGATTATCTGTATATGAAATGTATGGGACACCTTACTATTGAATATCTGATGGTCTAACATCTTGTAACTTTTATTACTTGCTTGAGATTGAGACACTAGGCTTGTTCTTAACCATAAGAGACTATTGGCTTGTAGATAAACCCTCATGCATCTAGACAGCCGTGACCATATGTCAAGGTGGATTATACTTCTATATACGTAGCTGGCTGTGTCTGTCCCCTGCTCTCCAATATTCTGGTTCTGGGGCGTGACAAGCAGTTAAGCTAACCATTCGCGTAAATGGGTGAAACAGAGTATGGTGTGCAAAAAATAACGCAAAATTAGCCTGTTTTGTACTATGCGCAATCATTGCAACTACCTGGCAGTTACCATAAAATTCTATAAATATAGTTCAAAATCACTTTTTAATGTATCATTAATGATCATATTCTCCTAACCAGGATTTTACAGCACGTTCCAGAGCTTTTCTTCTCCGACAATGCATCGTCCAAGGGACAAAGTGATCGTCTTCTTATTAAATTTCTAAATTTGTACTTCTCCAAAATCAAATTGTACTCTTGTAATTTCTTTTCTTAGTTTGTATTTAAGTTTTCCCAGGAAACTTTTTTTTTGCAAACAACCATAACCATGTATGCTTGTTTTTCCACAATAGAAGTGTATGCTTTTAGGTAGGACTTTCTTGGGCCATAATTGTTGGGGGCTTGACCTTGAGGAAAGTACAACCAACATAAATTTTAAGAACAAATTTTTTAGGAGGATAGATTTATCACTACCATATTTCTAGATAGAAGTATTTTTGTCATTTTATATTATTTATATAGTGTGTGTATGTGTGTGGGTTGTACATGTGTGTGTGTATTTATACATACACATGTGTATATTACCTATATGAGGGTATTGGAACATATGTGTGTTACACATATGCATGTGTATGTGAATAAGGGCCTATGTTAGGGTAAAACAACAGCTGTAAGGTGTGTGGGTGTGTGGGTGGGTGTGTGTGTGTGTGTATGTGTCTGTGTGTGTGTGTGTTGAGTGAATGCATGAGTATAAGTGCTAGTGCTCATGTGTGAGAGTGTTAGGGAGTGTCAATGTGTGAGATAGGGTTCCTGTGGATACTTATGCACGTGTTTGTGGGGAGTAATAGATTAGTTAAGTGAGTGCAAGAGGTACCTTAAGAGTGTGTTAGTTGATTGGATATTTGGTAGTACATTAATAGGCAAAGATTAGTTAGAGATGAGAGGCGGGTTTCCCTGTCTGTACAGTAGGTCTTAGGCCTGTGTAGTAGGTAGGGGACTTCCCTACCTACATAGCAAGGGGAGAGGGTTTAGACCTGCACAGGTAGAGGGAAGAGTGTGGCAGCAGGGCAGGGCCTCCCTACAGCAGGCAGGGCCAGGCCTTGGCTTGGCCTTGGCTCCCTGTTACATAGGTGTTTGGAGACTGTTTTGGCAGGATTCTTGCACTGAACAAATAGAAGGAGAGAGTAGCTAGCAACCTGTAGGCCTTGGCTTGGCCTGTGTGTGCCAGAAAGGGTTTGGTTGCCTGCACATAAGAGCCTGTGTGTGTTTAGACTGTGCAGTTTAGTGCACTGATTTGGGGTTGTGATGTGTGTGTGTGTGTGTGTGTTTGTGTGTGTGTGTGTGTGTGTGTGTGTGTGTGTGTGTGTGTGTATGTGTGTGTGTGTTTATATGTTTAGGATAAGAGTGTGCACGATTGTGTGTATGTGTTAGATAGTGAGAAATAGGGTACAGCAGGTAATGTGTTACCTATGTGAGAGTGTGTCTTTGAGAGAGTGTGACAGTGTAATATGTGTAATGGGCTAACAATGTGTGTTCTTGTGCCACACTAGTGTGTGTGTGTGTGACACACACACACATATGTGTGATAGTGTGAAGTGTGTCATTGTGTAGGGAGGAGTGAAATGTCATGAGTGTAAATGTGTGTATCTATGAGAGTTTTTGTGTCAATGTAGTGTAGGTTGTGTAAATGTGTAAGTGAATGATAGTGAGGGGGGAGAGATAGCAGTAGGCCTTGGGTTTGCACAGCAGTGCAGTACATATGTGTTATAGTATGTAATATGGATGTGTAGTAGGTAATGTGTCTATAGGTAGGTAATGAGAAATAGGCAATGTAACATGTGCCTAGGTAATAGGAGTTAAGGTAATGTGTTGTGTAGGGTAATGTGATAATTACCTAGGGGAAAGTAACATAGGTATAGGGGCATTACCTATGTAGGCAATGTGAAAGAGGGTAATGTGTAGGTAAATTGGGTAAGGTAATAGGAAATTACCTAGTGTAATATGGATTATCTATGTAGATAGGGCATTACCTATATGTAGGTAATGTGTGTAGAGCATAGGGTATATTAGTAGGGTATTTCATGATATCATGTAGGTATCCTAAATAGGTAGATACCTAGGTAAATCCTAGAATAGTCTAGTTGTCACGACCCGCACCCGGATATACGGATACGAATACGTAGGCCACGTCCAGCCTACGTCGCAGTATCGACAGTAGAACGCTGTCTAGTACCCAATAAATATATACTACATCTAGAAGGTCCATGAACTACAAATGTACTCAATCACAACCCAACATCTAAAGAAGATAAGACATGAAAGATAACTAAGGCACAAGAACAATTAGAAACTACTAGAAGGAACCATAAGACAGGAAAATAAAGAAGGAAAAACAAGACAAACTAAGGATAACTACCAGGCAACTCACATAGAAGAAATAGTGAGATCCACCTCAGCTAGCAACATCATGAAGTCCAATAATGGTAGCACAACTACTCCTAGAATATTGTCAACATATCTAGTCAGGATGGAATGAATACATAAACTAACAACAGTTTCATAGTATTGACAAATGCTGTAAGAGATAATCATAATGGAATACAAGATGATATATCAAGACTGTAAGTAAACAGGATATATAAACTGGAAATCATGTCAAGGTGAATCATGCAGGGAAAGTAAGTTGAACTGTAATATGTAACTGATGTAATAAATGTAAAATGTGCCTCAAATATTATAGCATAATATGATCGGTAAGGTTCAAGATCAGGCTTCCAGCCGACCGACTACAAGTACGTGGACTCGGCCCGGCCGGGATGGCAAGCTATGAAATAAGTAGTAGCACAGGTCAGGCTATACCCATCGTGAGGTGAGGGTATAGCTATGATACAAGTAGTAACTCAAGATGGATATTGATCACACTATCTATAAAATTCCCCATTCCCCGAATAGTATACGGATCCGGACATAGCACGTCATGGCACGAGATTCCCTAAGAAGGTAGCTACTCCTTCTCAGGAATCGGTATCAATACAAGTACAAGAACAAGATCGAGCAAGTACCAGTATCCCAAGAAATTCCAAGAATGACATCTCATGATAGGAATCCGGTATATACTAGTCCGTGTACCATCGTGACGAGAATCAAGTAAAACACTATGACTGAATCGGATACAGAAAATATCAAGACAAGGAACTACTATCAGAGAATGTACTCGTCTGCGGTCCTGAGCTGTCAAATGGGGTCGATGCTCAGAGTGATGCCAAAGACCTAAAGATAAGATATATATAAGCTAATTAGGGTTCAACAGTGTTAGGCTTGATTAATATAGGTCAATCTCAGTCCACTAAGTCAAACTAGGTCGCACTGAGTCACACTAGGTCAAACTAGGTCACATAAAGTCAAACCAAGTCAAACTAGGTCAAAATAGGTCAAAGGTTGACTTACAGTTGACTTTTGGTCAATTGGTCAACTCTAGTCAACTCTAGGTTAAACTATGTCAAATGTTGACTCTACTTCGACGTTCAGTCAAAGCAGTCAACCATGGTCAAATAGGGTCAAGGCTAGTCTCTATAAACATCTATAGGATCAACACATCAATTTCAGTGATGGTAAAATCACTGGAATTGATGGATCTTAATTCCGATACAAGGATCTAAAAATACGAATAAAGGGAGAAGGATTATAATAATAGGGTAAAAACCTACAGATGTTGTTGGATGGTAAAATAACCATCACCAACATGTCCAGAATGGTCAAATTAGCTAGGATAGCCTATCCATAAGTCCAATTTGGACACAGGGGCAAAAAGGTAATTTTAGGCCAAAATGGTGTCCGTGTCGGACCCACTTTGTACCGAAAAATGTGTCAAAATAAAAGTACACTAAACCTAACAAATTATATGTCCACGAATCCAGAATGACGATACGAACTCAACGGTATATTCCAATGACACGATCTTAGATTGGTCCGTTGACCCGGATATTGGAATCTGACTTGCACCGAAATGCATGTCAGAACCAATGTCTACTAAAACTTAGCAAATTATATGTCAACGAGTCCAGAATGATGATACGAACTCAATGGTATATCTGGAATTGGATTCCGATGAGCCGACGTCAAAAAGTCTCGTTGATCCGGACTGTAGGGTCCGCTTTGTACCGAAATGTGTGCCAGGGCCCACGTCCTCCAAACCTAACAAACTTTATATGAAAATGTGCCAGAACGATGCCACGAGTCTACTGGTGGTGTCAGAAATTGAATCCGGAGTCCCAAGTTCAAAAATAGAATTTTATAACTTGGAAATTAGGAATTCGAACGGCCAACTTTGGCGTCGAATTCAACCAACCAAACGTGCTCACAATTAAACGAAACTGAAATGACAGAAAGAGGGTTATACCAGCTACACATAGGAACTAGTGGCATGCCAAACAGAGCTATGATGGAGGAGATACGAACCGACGAAGTTGGCTCCACAAAACTGTCCATAAATAACACAATTTAAAGCGTCAATTTGGTGGCCGGTTTTGATGTATCAATGGACGAAAATTGATAGGAGTGAAGGGGTATATACCGAGATTGAGACGGAGCGAAGAAATCGTCGATCCAATGGTTGGATTGTCCAGAAAATTCGTACGAAGTTGTTGCGACAAGGCAAACTTTCTGAAATTTGAAATCGCGCGTCACGGCGGGATTTCGTCCAAAATGTACGAATCGTTCGCGTATCGTGCCGGGGAGGAGGGCGCTGCCCGGGTGTCACGCCCCGACCCGGAATTACCCGAATCATCGTCCTCGCAGGGGGCGTGATGCCGCACGAGCCTGGAGTTGCGCTCGTGCAAGGCAAGATGACAAGTTCTCAAATGGTTATCTTTTGATTCGATATTAACAACGAAAGGAAAATAGAGTATACGAAATAATTCTCTTTATTGATAATCGAAACTGAGATTACAATGGCTTTCGATAGCCTAACAATATATGCCAGATTGGCTGCAACACTCAGGTTCTCTCTTGCCCACAAAGGATTTCATCGTTCCATATATGATGCCTTCTATATCTCGGCTGCATCAATCCAGCTGCGTAGTCCGAGCGTCAATGCGATAGCACGCTTCAATGCGCTTCGGCATTCCAAGCCTTAACACGTTCAAGCAATGCTTCGCCGCGAACAATCCATTCCCTGCACCCTGCATGAAGCTGGTGGGGGATCAGTACGTTCGTCCTCGCATGTACTGAAGCAAAGATCATCTTTCCAAACCGACATTTTAATCTTTATGTTGAATCATGTAACTTAGCTTATGATCTTGCTATATTCTCCTTAGGGTCAATTTCATGGCATCTTTGAAAGCGTAAAGCATGTTATCATAGCATCATGTTATCGAATTGAATGTACAAGCAAGCAAGCAATTTCGTGTTTGATTCGTGGCGCGACTTACCAAGTCGACGCACTCGCCCTTACACCGACGCAAGGTGAATACGCCGTAATCCTTCCCTGTCATGTTATATGTGCATCTCTAAGCAGGATCTCTATGCGGGATGCATACGCGCCTACACTTTCAATCCATCGTTCCTTAACTATATGAGGGTCGTTGGCGTATCCGCGCCGGAATGGACTAAAGGAGTTTCTTTTTCTTTTCTCTCCTTTTCTCATCGTTTGGTCGGGCTGCCCGGCGTTTCACGGGTTGGGTCACATCCCAACAACCGAAATGTTTCCGCTGCATACCATCATTTGCGGCTTTTCCCATCTTGTTTAAGGATGTGCGCCTACAAAGATTATTCGAATCCGTCCTAGGCCAAGCGGTTCTGGGGCACATCCGGCATTTAACCGCTTGGAGGAAACACCCGTGCACGGGTGATATCGCATTAATCTCGAGTCCATTCCAATCGACCATGCAACGCCCTATCATTCAAGCAATTAACTTCAAACAACCAAACATAGTCTTGAGTCCGAGACTCAGACTTATCATCTCGCATCTCTTTCGTTAGCTTTCTGTGTTCTTACATTTCATACTTCGTTTCAATGATTCAATGGCATCGTGTCTCAACTCAATGCTCGTCAACCGAACGACCCGAAGGTCTTGAATACCTTTCGAGGCACCATGTCATATCCGACAGTTTCGCCACATTCATGCCACAACTGTATTCTCTCGCAACGAAGCCATCTTTTATTATCCCGTGCACGTAGGCACGTTCCGACCATATTCCCATGTTCTATAACTTAGCATTCAATGTTCGGGGCTTGCGCGCTAGGGCGCTCGCCTATTGTCTTTCAATGTTCTAGCCGTTCTAACTCGTGCGCAAAGGCACGGTAAGGTTCGTGCACTAAGGCACTTGCCGATTACAGTTATCCCATGTTCTTACGGCTTGCGCACCGAGGCGCTCGCCTTAGCGATATCCAATGTCCCACAGCGACTCGTGCATATTGATGCACGTTTCATTTCAATTGTTCTAACTTAGTGTTCGACTCACACTATGATTTTATCTCCGATCGGCCCACGCCCGTGGCGTCGATAGGTTAACTTTTAGCATACAAGAATATATTTGACTTATCGAATGAAGGAGTAAAAAGAAGTCAATCCTCCCACCTTGAGTCGATATGCCTTCGTCGTTTCGCCGAGCCGATACGGCTCGATTTCCCAACTATGTTGCACGGCCACTCTCCTGACTTACCCATTCGAGCACTTCGTGCTTCGTTGAGTTACACGTCCAATTTACCTTAGCGTGCCAACGTCTTAGCCCGTCGCAAGGCGACGATTTGATTTCGCGGACCCCTTACTGAATAAGGCAAAACGTCGACCTCTAATATTTTCACGTCAACGTATAACCTGCACACGAAACCAACTAAAATCAATACTTCAACGATTCGGACTTGCGTCTTGGTCGATTCGATTTCTTAGAATCTTCGAGCCGATTCAACGCACTCATCCTTCGGGGCAACGCGGCGCTTTGCATCGATTCAACTCGATGCATTCTTTCGGGACAAGGCAACTCTTCGCATCAACTTAGTTTGATGCATTGCTCGGGACAACTTAACTCTCGTATCGTTTTGTATCGATACATTTCCTTTGCGTCAACGCGACTCGTTGAGTCAACGCTTCAGCGTAATGCGCCGTGCGGAGCGGGGCATTACAGAATATACCACTCAAAACAAGGTTCGTCCTCGAACCAAAACCAACACTCCGACTAAGTGTCTTTCAGATCATTTCACGATCTCGTCCCACCAATGTTGTTCGATTTCATACTATCTCGCAAGCTTTTCACTAACATTTCCAAGTCCTTCCTGCAGCTCGATTTGAATTTGGATACAACTCGATTTGGATTTGTACCTATATTCAAGGCGTCCCGAAGATATGTGTATTTCGACCAAGTCCAGTCGTAGCAAATTGGAACAAAGCTGACAGGTAAATTTCAATCCTATGCTTGCCATCTCCGTACTCTCGATCGGACTTATCCTCAGCAACCGTTCTCGAAATTCCATCGCATACGTATATTCAATACATACGTGATTCATTCAATAAAGTTACTGCACGCGACGCGATTCAAAATCGCCTTTCTCGTTTCGTATGTTTCATCGGGACTATCAATTCTACGCATTGTGTCCAGCCGTCGCGCATCCGATCGCAACGATCCTTCGCAACGCCTTGCGTTCGATATTGCCACCCAACTATTTCCGAACTCTGGCTATGCAATTTATCTCGATACGATTTCCTTTGTTGACTTGCAAATACATCAACATTCAGGGCTACGCCTGCTAGGTTACTTACATAGTCCCCGTGCTTAGATTCTCTCGACGCAAGTTTAAATTGACATTGCACAAAGGCCACAATCTATCCGTCATGAAAGTTTACAACAAGGCGACAGTGCTCAAGGCAACGATCGCCTTAGCACGAAGGTCTTTACGACGCGTCTTACATTCAATTTCCTAACGACTAGGAATTCACTAGCCAAATTCCCAACTTATCCATCGTGCAACATCGAATGTAAATTTTGATTCACGCAAGCTAAATTGCAATATGAATCAGAATCTAACGACATGACTCGTAAGTCATTCCCTTATCGTTCCCTCTCGTGCATAGCACGTTTCTCGCAATCTCCTATCCGAATCACCAAGTCCGTTGGTGAATTTCAAGTTCTATCGTCGACCAACATAACCATTCAAGCATTCATCCGACGAATACTCAAAATCCACCTATATCATTCTCAATCGAAAGTTGTTCCAACAATTCTCGATCGCCTAGACTTACCGTCAACATGCACCGTGTTATATTTGTTATCGGTACAATCTCATATGCGATATCGCATGGGTCATCTTACGGTCTGCAGCATTCAATTTGATTTGGCGGTCAAGTCTTCTAGGGTCAGCTGCCCCGAAGCTACGCTCGATAATTGTGGATCATCACCGAAGGACAGTTTAATACGAACCATGCTATATCTTATTTCGGAGCCAAATCACGTTCCGACAATTCTATGCGACTACCCAATTTCGGACAAACCATTTCTATCGGCGCAACTGATGCGCAACTATCCTCCGAGTCAAGTCATGCACTGTCGTCGATGATTCCGCAATTTACGAAACATCTACTCGCATCAAGTTCGAGTCTATCTTATTCACGAATCGACACACGAGATGTTATACGCATCGAGCAATCGTCGATGACTTATAGTCTCGTCTTGATTAATCACAAAATTTTACGATCAACCAAATTCGTTCATTCTCGTATCGTTACTTACAAAATTTTTGATAGCGCAAGGCGCACTCCATTTTGTATTCTCACATCGTGCTTATGTTTTCTTGCGTATCGATCTTGATAGTTCATATCAATTTCGATAGCAATTAGGTCGACTTCGAATCCGTTTCAACGTCGAGTTAACTCGCATCGCATATGCCCAAGTTCGCCACAAACTTTTCTATACGCATCAACTTGTTTTCCGATTTGTCGCATCCCGCTATACTTTGATCGCGTAACTAAGTTACCGATTATCCAACATCGCGCCCTCAAGTTATACGATCACGCCCTCTAAGTTTCGCGTGTTTTCCAGTCGTACTCAAATGAGTGTCGCCGTAGCGTAACCAACTATTTCCTAGGCACGATTACTCACGTCAACCAACTTTCTTACCGAAGTCGCACATCGTGCGATTCACTTTCATTGTTTGTATCGCCTAACATTTCTATCGAGATCGCAAGTCGTACGATTCGATTCGTCTCGCCCAACATTTCTACCGAGATCTCAAGTCGTGCGACTCATTTGTAAGCTCGAGTATTCCTTTCTCGTTGATCCGATTATTACGTCAAGGCAAAATCGTTTTGCTAGTCTCGGTCGTCCGACCGACTTATAACTTCCATCTGACGTATCGTTCATCGATACGAGTCTCGCCTTATCGTCCCAACCGATTTTCGAAGAACACTTGCATCAACATATCGCCATACAAATTTTCAACGAGTCTCGGTACTCTCCCGTCCGTTGCGGACAAACCTTCCGCAATTCTTACAATGTGTCAATGAAATTTATCGCACAAGTGCTATACCATATACCACTCGAAATCGAGTCATTCATCGCCTACGTGGTATGGCATATACCACTCGAAATTCAAGCCATTTTTCTCGCGTTATACTTAGTATAGGCCAACGTTCTCTTCCGACTTACGATTTTCTGCAGTGATCGTGCTTGATCACAACCGTAACTTTGATTCTATCAAAATCCGACACGATTCAGTCAATGTTCTCGCTTGCCAACATAAGTTTGGTGTGCAACCGAACGATTCGTTCTATCGATTTACGATTTCAATTCTTTCCTTACGTTGCATCTCGTGCAACAATTTATTTAGATACGCGTTGTACCCCGTGCAACAAATTTCACTTTCGATATGCGTTGCACATCGTGCTACGATTTATTTTCGACACTTTCATTTCACTTTGTACAACGATTCATTTCCAATTTTCTTTGCACTTCGTGCAACGATTAATTTGATATGCGTTGCACCACGTGCAATAATTTTTTTACTTTTCAATACGCGTTGCACATCGTGCAACGATCATTTCCAATATTTATCGCACCTCGTGCAACGAATTACTCTCGACTTTCCAAGTCAATGCACAATCCGTTTAACACATTCGGTATTGGCTTATCACTTCTCACTTTCATTTTAACGCATATTCACCATTACTCGTTGCACTTCGTGCATCATTTTATTTCTCATTCAACATGTTACATTGCCACAGTATCTCAAATCGTATTCCACAATTTGTTGCGCTTGCAGCAACTAACATTTTTACGGCTCGTTTGCATTCAATGCAATATACCCTTCGCGACTTTCTTAGCAAATATCGTGTAATTTCCAAAACACATGCGGCAAAATTACACGATTTGTATTAGACTTATTGTATGGAACATCCAGTGCGGCATCGAGTAGAGTCAAGAGTGATATCAAGTGGTGGTGGACAACTTTTCGAATTGTAATGAAGCAAGCGTCCAGAGGAAATTGAGCCTAGAGCTCTGATACCAATTTGTCACGCCCCGACCCGGAATCACCCGAATCATCGTCCTCGCAGGGGGCATGATGCCGCACGAGCCTGGAGTTGCGCTCGTGCAAGGCAAGATAACAAGTTCTCAAATGGTTATCTTTTGATTCGATATTAACAACGAAAGGAAAACAGAGTATACGAAACAATTCTCTTTATTGATAATCGAAACTGAGATTACAATGGCTTTCGATAGCCTAACAATATATGCCAGATTGGCTACAACACTCAGGTTCTCTCTTGCCCACAAAGGATTTCACCATTCCATACATGATGCCTTCTATATCTCGGCCGCATCAATCCAGCTGCGTAGTCCGAGCGTCAATGCGATAGCACGCTTCAATGCGCTTCGGCATTCCAAGCCTTAACACGTTCAAGCAACGCTTCGCCGCGAGCAATCCATTCCCTGCACCCTGCATGAAGCTGGTGGGGGATCAGTACGTTCGTCCTCGCATGTACTGAAGCAAAGATCATCTTTCCAAACCGACATTTTAATCTTTATGTTGAATCATGCAACTTAGCTTATGATCTTGCTATGTTCTCCTTAGGGTCAATTTCATGGCATCTTTGAAAGCGTAAAGCATGTTATCATAGCATCATGTTATCAAATTGAATGTACAAGCAAGCAAGCAATCTCGTGTTTGATTCGTGGCGCGACTTACCAAGTCGACGCACTCGCCCTTACACCGACGCAAGGTGAATACGCCGTAATCCTTCCCTGTCATGTTATATGTGCATCTCTAAGCAGGATCTCTATGCAGGACGCATACGCGCCTACACTTTCAATCCATCGTTCCTTAACTATATGAGGGTCGTTGGCGTATCCGCGCCGGAATGGACTAAAGGAGTTCCTTTTTCTTTTGTCTCCTTTTTTCATCGTTTGGTCGGGCTGCCCGGCGTTTCACGGGTTGGGTCACATCCCAACAACCGAAACGTTCTCGCTGCATACCATCATTTGCGGCTTTTTCCATCTTGTTTAAGGATGTGCGCCTACAAAGATTATTCGAATCCGTCCTAGGCCAAGCGGTTCCGGGGCGCATCCGGCATTTAACCGCTTGGAGGAAACACCCGTGCACGGGCGAAATCGCATTAATCTTGAGTCCATTCCAATCGACCATGCAATGTCCTATCATTCAAGCAATTAACTTCAAACAACCAAACATAGTCTTGAGTCCGAGACTCAGACTTATCATCTCGCATCTCTTTCGTTAGCTTTCTGTGTTCTTACATTTCATACTTCGTTTCAATGATTCAATGGCATCGTGTCTCAACACAATGCTCGTCAACCGAACGACCCGAAGGTCTTGAACACCTTTCGAGGCACCATGTCATATCCGACAGTTCCGCCACATTCATGCCACAACTGTATTCTCTCGCAACGAAGCCATCTTTTATTATCCCGTGCACGTAGGCACGTTCCGACCATATTCCCATGTTCTATAACTTAGCATTCAATGTTCGGGGCTTGCGCGCTAGGGCGCTCGCCTATTGTCTTTCAATGTTCTAGCCGTTCTAACTCGTGCGCAAAGGCACGGTAAGGTTCGTGCACTAAGGCACTTGCCGATTACAGTTATCCCATGTTCTTACGGCTTGCACACCGAGGCGCTCGCCTTAGCGATATCCAATGTCCCATAGCGACTCGTGCATATTGATGCACGTTTTATTTCAATTGTTCTAACTTAGTGTTCGACTCACACTATGATTTTATCTCCGATCGGCCCACGCCCGTGGCGTCGATAGGTTAACTTTTAGCATACAAGAATATATTTGACTTATCGAATAAAGGAGTAAAAAGAAGTCAATCCTCCCACCTTGAGTCGATATGCCTTCGTCGTTTCGCCGAGCCGATACGGCTCGATTTCCCAACTTTGTTGCACGGCCACTCTCCTGACTTACCCATTCGAGCACTTCGTGCTTCGTTGAGTTACACGTCCAATTTACCTTAGCGTGCCAACGTCTTAGCCCGTCGCAAGGCGACGATTTGATTTCGCGGACCCCTTACTGAATAAGGCAAAACGTCGACCTCTAATATTTTCACGTCAACGTATAACCTGCACACGAAACCAACTAAAATCAATACTTCAACGATTCGGACTTGCGCCTTGGTCGATTCGATTTCTTAGAATCTTCGAGCCGATTCAACGCACTCATCCTTCGGGGCAACGCGGCGCTTCGCATCGATTCAACTCGATGCATTCTTTTGGGACAAGACAACTCTTCGCATCAACTTAGTTTGATGCATTGCTCGGGACAACTTAACTCTCGTATCGTTTTGCATCGATACATTTCCTTTGCGTCAGCGCGACTCGTTGAGTCAACGCTTCAGCGTAATGCGCCGTGCGGAGTGGGGCATTACAGAATATACCACTTAAAACAAGGTTCGTCCTCGAACTGCTGCTGCATTCGGAACTGCTGCTGCACTGCCACCTCGCTGCTGCTGCTGTTATGCGCGATGGCGCGCGACGGGGCAACGACGGTGGTGCCCGTGGTGACATCAACGATGAGATGGTGTGGTGGAGGTGGTATGGTGTATTGGTGTGTGGAGATGGTGTTGATAATGGTAATGGTGATGGTGGTGCTTGTGATGATGTTGAAGAAGAAGAAGAAAAAGAAGAATACAATTAAGAAGAAGAGGAAGCAAGGGACGTGGGGGTATGGCTGCTGGTGTGACAGGGAATAGGTGTGAGTATGAAGAGAGAAAATTGTGTGTGTGTGTGTATATAAATTATATAGAAAGAGAGAGAGAGAGATATTTGAAAGATATTATAGGAAGAGAGAGAGAAGTTGGTTTGGGGGGGAAAGTGTTGTGCTGGTGGTGGGTGGGTTGTGTGTGTAGGTGTTATTAGGAGGAGAGAGAAAGAGGGTTATATATATATATATATATATATATATATATATATATATATATATATATATATATATATATATAAATTATCGAAAATAATTTATTTAGAAAATTTAAAAATAAATCCTGGAAATTCAGGGGGCTTACATCCTACCCACCTTATAAAAATTTCGTCCTCGAAATTAAAGGTTGGTAGTGGGGTTAAAACATGATAGAAAATTTGGGCAATATTTTAGGCACGATCTAAGAATGACGAGTTTTGCACGATCAAGATAATCAATTCAAAATTGTTCAGGCACGATGAGGGATTTACTAGGATAGATTCATGATATGAACAAAATCATATGTGCATGATTTCAGAAATAAGTCAAGTCATTGGGGCACAATTTTAGAGACGATTAGGGGAATCGACGATGTAAATGAAGTTCAAGTACGGGGTGATCTGTAGGACTTAGGTTGATGGAAATCAACCCGAAAGTCGCACAGGCCCCATCAAGATGAAAAGCTAACCATGACCAAAATAAGGTTTAGCATGGTTGAGATTTATAGTCACAGCTTTGTAAGTAAGCCCGAAGCCGCAACTAGAAAAATCAAGAATCGTTCGATTACGCACAAGTCAGAGTAAGGTCAAAACATCGATTATATGATCCAGGTCGAAGAAATTAGATTTAGGATAGATTGACACAATTTTAGAGGCAAGGTAACATGTATAATTGATTTTTAAAATCATGATCAAAGGATTTAAGTCGACTTAGTCACGCCAGGTCATCTGGGTACGACTAAACACAATGAGTTCAGATATAAACAGAAAATTAAATCAGGGTCAAAAGGAGTTTAGGCACGAGTATTTAAAATCCAAACAGGTTCAAAATCAAAAGTTGTAGCACAAGTGGTAATAGCATGAAATTTAATCACGATAAGAAAATTAGCTTCAACACAATCTAAGTTGATCAATTTGAGTGAATCAGGATTTGGGCAAGATGGAGTATAAGATCATCGAAGTCTGGGAACGAGCATCCAAGGATGGAAATCCAAGCTAGAATTGAATTTAACTCAATTGAGTACGACCCAGGATACGGGTAAGAATAGAAGAGATGATCTAAGTCGTTCGGTCGCGATCAAGAAAATTATTATTTAACGATATTGAAAACTCAAGGGATGATTCAAAGATATGGAATAAATCAAATTTCTCTTTAGTAGAAAATCAAAGACAATGTTTCATAGGGAAGCCAAGTTAATCATCTTTTTCTGATATTATCAAGTTTGTTTGGTCATCATTGGCCAATCACACCTTTAATCTCATAAGTCCAAATATAAAAACCAATCTTATACAACTACTACCAGAATTACCCTTCCGTCATGAAGATTGGACCTTGTCATGATACCATAGGCCAGATCCAAATTCCAAAACTCTAATCAAGAAGTACACCCTTCACTAGAACTCCACACTATCCACTTAATCATCCTTAAACCCGAATTCTTCCACCTTGTCCTAAATTGATCTGAAACCTCTAATTCAAGTTTATAATATCCTTGAACTTGTTCAAATCACTCTCATGGTGTTATTCAATCTAATACCACTAGGCTTTATAAAACTTATTCTTCCATTACTAAATCAACCTTTATATTTCCTTCATCATACACTTTCAATTTATCAACCATCTCAATTAATAAATTATATATATTCACAAAATCTCTTCTTCCTTCTTTTTTTGACTTAAAATCTTTATGTTCTCTATCCTCTTACCAATTCCTTGTCCAGTTTCTAAACTATATCCACGAAATATAAATTTTTATACCATTAATGTATATCCTATTGTCATTCTTATTTGAAATCCTTGAACTTGTTTTCCAAGTAATTAATCCTCGAAATACCCTAGTAACTCAATTCTAAACTGATTATATCGATCCCTTGGTTTCAGTTTCAACATCAATCATACTTCTACCTCAAATTTCTACACTAGATCCAACATCTCATATTCCTACCAAGATACCACTTGATAATAAATCTGCCTTCCGAACGAGATGATTTACGATAGTTCTTTAACCTTCCCAAGGTGAAAAGGTACAAAACATTAAATGACTTCACAGTGTAGTTGACATGAATGGATAAAAGACAGATGATTGGTGTAATCAAGACATAATTAATCAGGATGGATGAAGTATTGACAAGATAAGGAAATCATAATATGATGAGAAGAGAAATGACGGAACAAGAAATAATAGTAGGAATTGTCCTTGATCAATAAGTCAAAAGAAGTTAATCAACTTAAGATATGACCTGATAACCATACACATCTATCCAAAATTATGTCGCCAGAATTTACGCCACGCCAGTAAGCATAGCTACAATAAACGATAGAGTCCATAACTAAGGTATACACCCTATAATCATGTCATCTAGATTTCTTACCACGCCAACCGGTATGGCTGCAAGAGAATCTAAATGCCATAACTAGGATAGTATATCCAAAATCAGGCTCTATGTCCCTGTCGTGCTAGCTAGTATGACTGCGATAAATTCTAAACTCCATAAATAAAGTAGACATTTATCGTTCTCATCGTTCTCATAAAATATATTTATCAGAATATCTTAACTCAATCCAGATAAACTTATCTTCAAACAGAATCAAAATCGAAGTCAACAATGAACATCAAGATTCAAAATTTTCAACAACGAATCAAGGATAAGTAAATGTAAACTAGCGAAAACAGATTTCGAGACAGGATTTAGAAAAAGTTCTTAGGAGAAGTCCCAAAAGTACTATCTAGGTCAAGATAAAAAAAATTATTTGAATATAATCTAAAACAATCTCAACCTGATATGAGACTGGCAAATCATATTCTCGTCTCAACCTAGAAGATATATAAGTTCAACTTATACCTTCCCTCTGAGGTCCACAAACTCATTCCAAGAAAGAATAAAGTTGATAACGAACAGATGTTTCAGAAATCAGGACGGACAAAAACAAATGGAAAAAGTTTCGAAAAGTTCGAAATAAGATTCCCAGGGGTCATCCCTGGAATCTACCAAGAGTTCCTAATATGTGACTGAGTACCAAATTCCTAAAATATTCCATTACTCAACCTTAATCCTAGGGCAGGCTCGCGGTAGTACAGATAAGCTCAAGTAATACCACGACTTCGCATTAACTGCAAAGACAGACCTGCATGGGCCACCACTAAAAATGCGTCACGACCCGGACCCGGATATACGGATACGAATACGTGGGCCACGCCCAGCCTACGTCGCAGTATCGGCGGTAGAACGCTGTCTAGTACCCAATAAATATACACTACATCTAGAAGGTCCATGAACTACAAATGTACTCAATCACAACCCAACATCTAAAGAAGATAAGACATGAAAGATAACTAAGGCACAAGAACAATTAGAAACTACTAGAAGGAACTATAAGACAGGAAAATAAAGAAAAAAAAATAAGACAAACTAAGGATAACTACCAGGCAACTCACATAGAAGAAATAGTGAGATCCACCTCAGCTAGCAAGATCATGAAGTCCAATAATGGTAGCACAACTACTCCTAAAATATTGTCAACATATCCAGTCAGGATGGAATGAATACATAAACTAACAACAGTTTCATAGTATTGACAAATGCTGTAAGATGGGCATTGATCACACTATCTATAAAATTCCCCATTCTCCGAATAGTATACGGATCCGGACATAGCACGTCATGGCACGAGATTCCCTAAGAAGGTAGCTACTCCTTCTTAGGAATCGGTGTCAATACAAGTAAATGAACAAGATCGAGCAAGTACCCGTATCCCAAAAAAAATCCAAGAATGACATCTCATGACAGAAATCCGGTATATACTAGTCCGTGTACCATCGTGACGAGAATCAAGTAAAACACTATAACTGAATCGGATACAGAAAATATCGAGACAATGAACCACTATCAGAGAATGTACTCGCCTGCGGTCTTGAGCTGTCAAATGGGGTCGATGCTCAGAATAATGCCACAGACTTAAAGATAAGATATATATATAAGCTAATTAGGGTTCAATAGTGTTAGGCTTGATTAATCTAGGTCAATCTCAGTCTACTAAGTCAAACTAGGTCGCATTGAGTCACACTAGGTCAAACTAGGTCACAGGAAGTAAAACCAAGTCAAACTAGGTCAAAATGGGTCAAAGGTTGACTTACAGTTAACTTTTGGTCAACTCTAGTCAACTCTAGGTTAAACTAGGTCAAATGTTGACTCTACTTCGACGTTTAGTCAAAGCAGTCAACCATGGTCAAAAAGGGTCAAGGCTAATCTCTATAAACATCTACAGGGTCAACACATCAATTTTAGTGATGGTGAAATCACTGGAATTGATGGATCTCAATTCTGATACAAGGATCAAAAAATACGAATAAAAAGAGAAGGATTATAATAATAGGGTAAAAACCTACAAATGTTGTAGGATGGTGAAACACCATCACCAACATGTCCTGAATGGTCAAATTAGCTAGGATAGCCTATCCATAAGTCCAATTTAGACACAGGGACAAAAAGGTAATTTCGGGCCAAAATGGTGTCCGTATCGGACCCACATTGTACCGAAAATGTGTCAAAATAGAAGTACACTAAACCTAACAAATTATATGTCCACGAATCCAGAATGACGATACAAACTCAACGGTATATCCGAAATTGGATTCCGATGACCCGATCTCAGATTGGTCCACTGACCCGGATATTAGAATCTGACTTGCACCGAAATGCATGCCAAAACCAATGTCCACTAAAATTACCAAATTATATGTCAACGAGTCCAGAATGATGATACGAACTCAACGGTATATCCGAAATTGTATTTCGATGAGCCGACGTCAAAAAGTCCAGTTGACCCGGACTGTGGGGCCCACTTTGCACCGAAATACGTGCCAGGACCCAAGTCCTCCAAACCTAACAAACTTGATATAAAAATGTGCCAGAACGATGCCACAAGTCTACTGGTGGTGTCAGAAATTGAATCCGGAGTCCAAGATTCAAAAAAGGAATTTTACAACTTAAAAATTAGAAATTCGGACGGCCAACTTTGGCGTCAAATTCAACCAACCATAATTTCTCACAATTAAACGAAACTGAAATGGCAGGAAGAGGGTTATACCAGATACGCATAGGAACTAGTAGCACGCCAAATGGAGCTACGATGGAGGAGAGACGAACCGACGAAGTTGGCTCCACAAAACTGTCCATAAATAACACAATTTAAAGCGTCAACTTGGTGGCCAGTTTTGATGTATCAAACGACGAAATTAACGGACAAAAATTGATAGGAGTGAAGGGGTATATACCGAGATTGAGACGGAATAAAGAAATCGTCGATCCAACGGTCGGATTGTCAAAAAAATTCGCACGAAGTTGCTGTGACAAGGCAAACTTTCTAAAATTTGAAATCGCACGTCACGACGGGATTTCGTCCAAAATACACGAATCGCCCGTGTATCACGCCGGGGAGGAGGGCGCTGCCCGGGAGGGTTCGCCGGGGTCCCGAGATTGAGAGGAAGCAAGGGACGTGGGGGCATGGCTGCTGGTGTGATGGGGAATAGGTGTGAGTATGGAGAGAGAAAATTGTGTGTGTATGTGTGTATATAAATTATATATAAAGAGGGAGAGAGAGATATTTGAAAGATATTATAGGAAGAGAGAGAGAAGTCGGTGGGGGGGAAGTGTTGTGCTGGTAGTGGGTGGGTTGTGTGTGTGTGTAGGTGTTATTAGGAGGAGAGAGAAAGAGGGTTATATATATATACATATATATATAGATATAGATATATATATATATATAAAATAAATTACGAAAATAATTTATTTAGAAAATTCAAAAATAAATCCTGAAAATTCAGGGGGCTTACACTAATATAGATTAGTTTATCTTGGTATGACAAGGTATTGACTTAGAAACCTAGGTTTGACCTAATTTAACCAAGGTTGACTAGTTTGACCTTAAAAGTCAACATTTGAGTTAAATTGACCCAGTTTGACCACGGAGACCTAGTATTGACCTAGAAAGCATATAGCATCTTAGATGTCCATGTTTGACACACCGAAATACTAATTAACATTGATTTTGATATTTAGGTCTTTGGGATTCCACTTTGGGCCTTGATTCACATTTGTTGCTCAAGACCACAGGCGAGTACATTCTTTGATAGTTTTTATATTTGATTTCTGCTATAATTTAAGTAATTTAGAAATATTACTTATGATTCTTGGCAAGATGGTACACGGATTGGTATTGACATTGGATCTTCAGTCATGAGATATTACCTTAAATTATCGCAATGGTATCAAATACTATTCTTCGTTGGTATTGTGTCACGATCCGGTCCCAATTACTTGGAACGAACCGGATCATGCCCAGCCTGCACCGTTGATGAGACGGCGGCAGTAAGCTGTAACTTCCATATGCAGGTAATCAACAACTCAAACTAAATTTGCCACAATAATTCGATAAATTAAAATCTTGTTCAGTACAAAGTACAAACATAAACCATCAACTTAAATAACATTGTTTTTAGACAAAACTAACAACTGGAAAATAACATCTAAAGAAAAGCAACATCCTCATCAAGTAAGCCATCCTCAGGAAGCACAGCAGGGTATAGCTCAGGGTCATAGTAGCTACTAATCAGTAGCTCTGCATCCTCAACAGGACCTAAAAATATAGTCTCCAGTCAGGAGGGAGCAAAGTACAAATTTATGATATTTTAACAATTAAAATTAATAATAGAAATATGTATTTTTAAACAACTTGAAATAAATGATTTTTTAACAGTTAAAATAGTGAGATATGAATAGGTAATGAATATGACTGGATTGGGTTTGTTACAGTAATATCCTAGTGATATGATATGGCTTATCCCCGTGTGTTTGAGGGGTAAGCTAATACATTTAGTTATACTAATTGGCTGTGGTCATATCCACTACACTACTCCCCCAGTCCCCAATAGTTTCAGTAGTTACAGTCATTACTCTCAGGAGAGTTCCGTGTTGTATCGTGATTTAAAATTGCATTAAAACAATTATTAACTAATTGTAATCTACCACAAAATTGTACTTGCCTCAAATGATTTGACTGGATGGGTCGATACATCGGATTAGAAATTCAGATTCTTCCTTGAGATCCTACATTCGGAAACTTGTCTCAAAAAACTAAAGTTGCCAAAGATGCTATACTAGTTGCAATCTCTAGTTGTGTCCTAGTAAATTTTAGTCTTGATTTAGCTAACACAAACAAAACGCTTATTTATTAATGTGTTGCAATTAAGAAGCATCAATTTACATTTAATTTCGAGAAAAATTCGTATTTATCGGTTTATTTGGAAAAACTTGGTATTTTATAACTATACAAATATGAAACTAAGATTTTCCTTTTTAATGAAAAATACATGAATTTCTATTTTAAATCTACAACTTAATTTCTAAGTGACAAAACATTTATTATTATATTCTTTAAAATACAATAAATAATTATTATTTTATACTACGATCCCACTAACAAAATCATCCAGAAAAATAAAGTAAAACCTAAGCTATTACAATCTCACAACCAGAATAGGCTTACGCCCTTACATACCAATTACATGAATTTAAATAAGAAAAGACAATGTTAGTCTCTAAAAATCCTATAATTAAACTTAATAATAAATTAATAATTTTAAACTAAATTGCATTTATTTTTATGAGTCTCAGATATTGGTCCAATCTCCAAAAATAGCTAATGCCTCAACGTCCGGGCGAAACCGGTTTTGTTTGCATTTAGCTAGGGCCCATTGACCAATACGGTCGTCGCCCAATAAATCCAAATATTTTATATTCTCCGAAAATCATTTTAAAACTATAATTAAATTTTATAGAAATTTCGGCAGCGTTCCCTCTATTTTTGGTCAACCCAAAATCTGGGAAAATACTATACCACACCGATAACTGTTCCCTACCAGGGAACACAAATTTCCAACCACAAAATAATATTAAACCCGAATCAGCAATTCGTTTCCGAAAATTTCGGAAACCCAACTAAACTCGGAAATTCCGAAAATCATTAGAACTCTTTCCGAAGAGTTCTCAAAAAAATTCGAAAATCATCAAACCATCCACAGAACCCAAAAATCACAGAACAACGATCTGAAATTTCCGAAACCAGAAACGTAGCAGAAAACCAAATTTTTTGAAGGAAATCCGTGGACCAAAACTCATCATCGACGTCTACGAGGGACGAACTACTGAGATTAACAGAAGTTACCCAAAAATGACGGAATCTGAAGTGTAGCCTTAGACTCGGAACGTGTCCAGCACTTGCGGACAGCAAAAAAAACAGCGAAACAGCAGATCTGGGTCGGAGCACGCTGGCCGAGTGGGGCGGAGTCGCGTGGGGTGGCTCGGAAGCGGCCGAGAACAGCAGCGGTCGCTGTGAAAATAGGGACGCCGGCTAGGGTTCAGTCGGAAGGGGTGCGCCAGACTTGGGGTCGGCCGGAAGGCACTGTCGGGTCCGGATCTCGCCGGAGAACGCGGATCGGGGCGCCTGGAAGCGGCGGGCGACGGCTGGGCCGGGGCGTCGGGCTGGGATCGGTGGCAGATGACAGTGGCGGGCGGTCGGCCGAGCACCGGGGACAGCGGCGGGCGGTTGGGAACGGAGAAAAATATTAGGATTAGGGGTTCGTCCAGGGGATGGTCGGTCCAGTGGGGTCGGATCGGGTGGGGATCGCCGGAATAATTTTTGGGGAAAGTTAGGTCAGAGAAGAATGGGGAAGAAAATGGTTTGTGGTGTTGGAGAATAGTCAGGTTTTTTATAGGTAAGATGAGAGGGGTTACCAGGGAAAGGAAAGCCAACGGCCGGAAGAAGAAAGGTCGCCGGTTTCCGGTGGTTACGGGAGGTGGGGGGGTCGGCCAAACCGAGAGTTCTCTTCAGTTGAGAACCCAACCGATTGAGAGTTATAAACTCTATCTCTCTCTAATGAAAAGGCTTTAAATGGGTTTGGTTTAAATATGGGCTTAATGGGTTGCTCTCTTAATGGATTTTGGGCTAAAGAGCATATAATTGTTGTTGGGCTGCTGGATTTTAAAGCAAAAAGGTTCATGGACACTAAGAAAAATGGAGTGGATTACAGATTTAAATATTATTTTCTTTAGGAAAAATTGTAACTAAAATTTTGTAACTCTAAAATATATTCGGGCTCAGAATTTGGGTTCGGGACTGGGCCAGGCAATCAAAAATCCAAATTTATTTATTTTGAAAATAATTTTTCTATTTAACTAATAATAATAATTTGAAAAATTAAAATAGCAAACACATATTTAAAAAGAAATCAAAATTTTACGGGTTTTACAACCTTCCCTCCTTAAGAAATTTCGTCCTCGAAATTTAAAGAGATAAGGTTAGGAAAATACCTCAGGTCTCAAATAAATATGGGTATTTCTCCCGCATCTCATCTTCTCGCTCCCAGGTAGACTCGCCTGGGGAATCGTGCCTCCATATAACTCTGACTATGGGAGTCACCGAAGTCCTGGTCCTCTTCTCACCTCTGTCCAAAATTGCCAACGGCTTCTCTGGCACTGTAAGGCTCGGTCCAATCTCCAGTTCCGAATGGTCCAAGATGTGACTCAGATCCGGGATATAGCGTCTGAGCTGCGAAACATGGAAGACGTTGTGCACGCCCTCAAGATTAGCTTGTAGAGCTAACCGATACGCTACTTCACCAATTCGGCTCAAAATTTCAAATGGTCCGATATATCTGGGACTCAGCTTCCCAGCTCTGCCAAATCGGATAGTTCCTCTGGTAGGAGAAATCTTCACAAAGACACTATCTCCTTCTTCAAATTCTAGTGGTCGATGACTGCTATCAGCCCAATGCTTCTGTCTGTCTTGGGCGATCCTGAGCTTGTCTCTAATTACCTTCACCTTCTCTGCTGCGTCAGTCACCATCTCTGGCCCCAGTAGTACTCTTTCTCCTACGTCGTCCCATACAAGTGGGGTACGGCAACGACGTCCATAAAGAGCTTCAAATGGGGTCATACCAATGCTAGCTTGGTAACTGTTGTTGTAGGAGAATTCCACTAAATGCAAGTGGTCCTCCCAAGACCCTCCAAATTCCAAGACGCAAGATCTCAGTATATCTTCTAGCGTCTGAATGGTCCTCTCAGATTGTCCGTCAGTTTGGAGATGATAGGCTGTGCTGAACTTCAGTTTTGTTCCCAAGCTGTCATACAAACTCTTCCAAAAATGTGAGATAAATCTAGTATCTCGATCAGATACAATACTTACCGGTACTCCATGAATTCGGTAGATGTGCCGCATGTACAATGCCGCCAACTTCTCGGTGGATAAACCAACCTTGAAGGGAATAAAGTGTGCCGACTTAGTCAGTCGGTCCACAATAACCCAAATGGCATCTTTCCCTCCTTGGGATCGAGGCAGTCCTGACACAAAGTCCATTGTTATATGCTTCCACTTCCACTCCGGAATATCCAGCGGCTGTAGAAGTCCTGCGGGTCTCTGTCTGCTAGCCTTCACTTGTTGACAAATCAAGCATCTAGCCACAAATCTGGATACATCCTTCTTCATTCCATACCACCAAACGATGGTACGCATATTCCGATACATCTTATTAGCTCCAGGATGTATGGAATACTGCGACTGGTGCGCTTCTTGCATCAGCTCATTCCTCAGTTCGCCAGATGGTACACACAGCCTCGTACCATTCTTCAATGCTCCGTCACTGGCGATAGAGAAACCTTCAAGTGTTTCTGCCAGCACTTCATCTCTAAGTTTGCAAAGCGTCTCGTCTTAAAATTGTGTCTCCTTGATTTTGTCCATCAGACTTGAACGCAATTGCAACTACATCATGGTTGAGTTAGCTCCAGGTACATCAGCTTCTCGCCCCAGTTCCTTCATCTTCTCCTCAGGCAGTACAATCTCCAGACCAAGCTTCTCTATGTCCTCCAATAAGTGTCGTTCCTTGGTCAAGAACATCGCCACTGGGTATCGACTAAGTGCATCAGCAACCACATTAGCCTTACCCGAATGGTACTGCAGATCGATGTCAAAATCTTTTATCAGTTCCAGCCATCTCCTTTGTCTCATGTTCAACTCCTTCTGAGTGAAAACATATTTCAGACTTTTGTGGTCTGTATATATTTCCACTCTCTCTCTATAGAGATAATGCTTCCATAGCTTCAACGCAAAGATGACTGCAGCAAGCTCCAGGTTATGTGTGGGATAATTCTTCTCATGGTTCCGTAATTGCCTAGATGCATAAGCAATCACTTTCCTATTTTGTTGAAGAACGCAACCCAGTCCTTTTCCAGAGGCATCACTGTAGATTGAGAAACCACCGGTTCCTGCGGGTAGCGCAAGGATTGGTGCAGTGGTAAGCCTCTTCTTCAGCTCCTCGAATGCTGCCTGGCAATCTTCCGTCCAGATGAACTCTTCATTCTTTCGAGTAAGCTTCGTCATTGGTTCAGCAATTCTGGCAAAATCCTTCACAATCTTTCGGTAGTAGCCAGCCAAGCCCAAGAAACTTCTGATTTCAGCAACTGAGCTTGGGGTAGACCACTTCTCAACAGCAGCTATCTTCTTAGGATCCACCAAAATTCCTTCTCCTGTGACAACATGGCCAAGAAAATCTACCTTGTCTAGAAAGAATTCATATTTGGATAGCTTATCATATAACTTCTCTTTCCCCAAAGTTCCTAGAACTTTCCTGAGGTGCTCCTCATGCTCCTCTTCAGTCTTCGAATAGATCAGAATGTCATCGATGAAGACAACGACAAACTGATCTAAGTATTCATGGAAAACCTTGTTCATAAGGTTCATGAATACAGCAGGAGCATTCGTCAGTCCAAATGGTATGACCAATAATTCAAACTGCCCATACTTGGTGTTGAACGCCATATTTGGAATGTCCTCCTTCCTGACCTTGATCTGATGGTAGCCGGATCTGAGGTCAATCTTCGAGAACACCTTGGCTCCACTGAGTTGGTCAAACAGGACATCGATCCGGGGCAGAGGGTACTTATTCTTGATTGTGATATTGTTCAGCGCCCGGTAGTCGATGCACATCCTCACAGTTCCGTCCTTCTTGGGAACAAACAAGACAGGTGCTCCCTAGAGTGAAGCTCTGTCTCGAATAAATCCCAAAGCCTTCAGTTCATTGATCTGATCCTTCATCTCCTTGGCCTCCTTCGGGTTGACTCTGTAACATCCCTTAGAAATAGGAGAAGAGCCAGGGACTAGGTCAATGGTGAACTCTATGTCTCGGTCTGGGGGTAACCCGGAAAGACTATCAGGGAAGACATCCATAAATTCTGCTATGATAGGATGGAGAGGTCCGGATTCTTCTTTAATAGAGGTGTAGGTAACACACTCCATATCCTCCGAAGTTCGAGAGATTTCAAACTCCGGCGCTCCATGTGGGCTGAAGACTACACATCCCCTGTGACAGTCTATCAGCGCATGCTGCTTACTCAACCAGTCCATCCCTAGGACTATATCATAATTGGGTAGGGGCATCACAAGCAAAGGTGCTACGAATTGGTGGCCTGATATGGTGATAGGGCAATTACAGGTCTCAGTGATGGGTAGGGGTCCTCCACCGGTCATGACTCTACAAATCTTCTTGCTAAAGCCCGTATCTATATGGTGTACAGAGATGAATTTTGTGGATATAAAACTATGTGATGCTCCTGAATCAAATAAAGCTAAGGCAGGATAGGAATACACATAAATGAAATCTGCGATGACATCAGCTGTAGGTTCCTGCTCTGGCTCTCGTTCCTCTGCTGCTAGGGCAAAAGCTCGCCCAGTCTTCTGTTGATGCTGCCCAAATTGTTATTGCTGAGTGGACAGAGGACCTTTCTGTTGAGTTGCTCCAGTCCGGTGTGCTGCCGAGGGGAAGTCCTTCACTTGGTGGGTGAAAGACCCACAGACCAGGCAATGTCCTAGTCTCTTTCTGCAGATATTTGCTTGATGCCCCGTGTAAAACCCAAAACAAATTTTAATATTTCCTTTCAATTAACAGTTATTTTTTTCTCTTGGACTTTCAAAAACAAAGCATATATATATATGCATATTAAATTTTTAATGTAAAAGAAATTATTTTAACTTGAATATATATATATATATATATTTTTTTTAAATTTTTTTTACTAATAATTAAGAAATAAAAGAAAATCATTTCTTTAAATTGATTTTATTGGTTTTATATAAAAAAATATATATAGATGTTAATCCTAAGGTTTGAACCTCAACCTTCCCAACCAAGTCCTAAGACACCACCACTACACCACAAGTGTTGGTTGTCATATAGGAGTAGGTTTGATTGTTTTAGTATTGGAGAATGAAACCCTTCACATTTGGAACGGATGACCCATCCATCTTCCTCTTCGGTTCCTTTCAGAAAGGAGAACTGTAGGAGTTATTTCTTCTCCTTCAATGGAGACTTTAGGGTTTCCATAACCCCCAATTTTCTCCCTATAAATTCTCTCCCTCTCCATCTTATTCCTCCACCACTCTCCTAAAAACCCTTTTTCCTAAAACCTAGACTTCCATTTCCGGCGATCGCTGAGCTCTCGGCGACCCCGTCCTCCCAGCGCCCAACTCCGCCCGTCGCACCCCTCCGGCGCGCCCCAACCCGCGACCCGCAGATTCCGCCGCCGCCTCCTCTGTCCGCACGGCCCCGCCAGGCCGATCCCGGCAGCCCCCGACCGCGCGGCTCCCCGCGCCAGCCGTCCGCCCATCTCCGCGGCCATCCGCCGTCGCTCTCCGGCACCGACGCCCCTTCGTCGCTGTCCGATCCACCTCGGCTCCGCCTCCAGCGGCTCTGTCCCGAGCTCCGCTACCTTCCGCGAGTTTTCCGTGCTTTCCACGGGTTCTGTTTCCGTTGTCTGCACTCTCGGTCGTGGTTCCCGTGGACCGTTGCTTTCCAATTTTGTTCCCGAGTTTTGTCCCGCGGCTCCCCGACCAACGGACATGGATAATTTCTGTTAATCACAGTAGTTCGTCTCTCCCCGTCTTAGTCGATGATGATTCTTGGTCTCCGATCCCACAACGGGATTCGGCTGTATTTTCAGTATTTCCGGGACCCATTCCAGAATAAGTTTTGGTTGGTTTATTTGGTGGTTTCTCGGAATTCCGAGTTAGTTTTGTAGTTCTGTTAGTTTTTGATTAATATCAGAATTTTTGAAATTGGCAGTTCTGAGAGCTTTGGTTTTGTTCTGTTGGTTGTTTCTGGAAATTCTCGGGTTTCCGAGTAATTTCGATTTTCGAGTGTTTTTCAGAAATGTGCTGTGGTTATATTTTTGGGTTCTAAATATTATTGGTGGAAATGGATTCATGGGGTATTTCCCTGGTTCGGGATTATATTTGTGTGTTTGTTGGCACATTTTTCCAGTATTGGGTTGTCCCAAAATAGAGGAAGTGCTGCCCAAATTTTTACGAAACTATATTTATTTTTGATTTCAAAATCGGTTTTCAAAAATGAACTTTAAACTGATTTTTCGGGCGACGACCGTACCGGTCTGTGGGCCCTGGCGAAATGCAAATGCACCGGTCCGACCGGGCGTTGTGGTATTAGCTGGAGTTTGATGATGGACCGAGTCTGAGACTCTTAGCATTTATTTTAAATTATTTTATTTAATATTTAGGCTATTTAATATAGGTATTTATTTATTGCACTTTATTTAATAATTAAATTATTTTTCTCTTATTTGATGTAAAAATAATTATACAGGGCATAAGCCCACTTTAGGATGTTTAGCTGTGCCATTGTATTGTGTAGCGTAGTTTTATTTTATTTTCTGGTGGATGTGATCTTGGGTGGTTTTGATTAGACGTATAATCGTATTTAGAGCGTAATTTTCTAATTAATTAAGAATTAATTAAATGGATAAAATATTAGTAAATAACTAGTTCACGATTTATCACTAAAAAAAACTGTATTTTTATAGATATATTACAAAAACATAAAGTTTTCCAAAGATAATTGGTTCTTATTATTTTTCCAAATAATCAAATTAACCGGTTTAATCAACGCATGTAGTTTGCGACGTAAACGTTAGCTGTAGCTTAATAACAACTTAAAACCTGACTAGGACTTACTACTAGAGATTGCAACTAGCACACTTAGCCTGGTTATACAAAGGATCTAAGTCGAGTTCTCAACTGTAGGAACTCGAAGTTACAACTGACGTTCCTCCTCGGTACCGACTCGTCTATCCAGTCACAATAACAAAGGCAAGTGCAGTTATGTCTATTTGGTAATTTATCTAGTAATTATTTTATTGCAATTTTAAACCACATTGCTACACGGAACTCTCTCCTAGAGTTCGAATATTGACTCATTGATTGAATCTGATTGACTTGGGATATTGGGGGAGTAGTGTAGCGTCTATGACCAATACCCCTATATTGCATCATTGATTGTGCGAGCTGATTCCTCCTATACACGAGGATAGGCCGGACCGTATCATTAGGATATAATTGAATCATCCCAAGCCGGTCATAGTTCGTTACCTACTCAAATTACACTGTTTTCAATTGTAGAATTGTGAAAAATATTGTTAAAGTATTTCAAATTGTTTAAAATTGCAAATTTCAAATTATTATTTGAATTATTGGATATTCGTAATTGTACTTTGCTCCCTCCTGACTGGAGACAACAATTTAGGTATCACTGAGGATGAAGAGCTATACTATAATAGCTATTATGACCCGGTCCTCTACCCTGCGAAGGTACCAGAGCCATCTCTGGAGGACGCTGATCCTGGGACTACAGAACCAGATGCTTAGATAGTTTTTCTTTTCTGCATTTTCTCCTTTATTTGGAGTTTGTAGTTTATTTCAGCATTTCATTTCCAGTTGTACTTCTGAATATTTTATTAAACAAAGTTTCATTTCCAAATAGAACAGTTGTGACAAATGTAATTGTGTTGTTGTGAATACCTGCAATGGAACAGCTTACTGCCGCCGTCTCACAACGGTGCAGGCTGGGCATGATCCGATTCGACCCAAGAAATTGGGACCGGGTCGTGACATGTTTTTAGTGGTGGCCCATGCAGGTCTGAACAACAACTTAGAAAAACATACCTAGAAACAATTAGAACACTAGAACATCATTTGTCACAACATAGGACCGAAATATATTATAAATAAATATTTTTGTTTGATTATAGACTGATAGGATACCTTGCTTATGTTTGCATCCTAAACCATCCAGAGAATGACCATTGACCAAATCCTGCTGGCGATGAGGTGTCATCTTCGGATCATACCCCATCTCCTCAACCAAGCCCAGGGTCTTTTCCCTTGCGGCTGATTGACCGTCCCCATAATGCATCCAGTGAAGTTTTTCCTACACTGGCAATTCCTACCTCATCTCAAACTGAATTGCATTTCCTTGGTGGAGTATTCATTTTGTTGCTCCACTAGTACCAGCAATCATCTTCCAAATGGTTGTCCTATTTCAAGAAATCCTGGAGTTCCAGAAAGCTCAAGATGAAGCCCAGCAGGAACAGATGAATATCATGAGAGGAGACATGAAGAACGTCATGATGTAGCCTTAGTTATCCCCAACTAAGTTAGAGCAGAACTTTTGTCCTAGGAAGGATACCCTTGAAACTAGAAGATATTTTGGGTCCCATCAAGTACTCTACTTTTCGGCAGCCTTATCGTAAGAAGCTATGGGCTTGTAACTATTGCAAGAGGCCTGGTCATCAGACCGTTAGTTGCCGCAAGAAATTGGGACAATGTTTGGCATGTGGATCTGCTGAACATCGGGTAAAGGACTGCCCCTTATCTTTCCATCAAACCAGAGCTCATATCCCAGCAACACCTGTTAGGCCACAACCTAGGGACCCTCTTTCTATCCAGCAGACCCTACCCCTTACAATAAGGCATGATGTATACTCGAGGTTCTTAGAAAGGGAAGCAGTTGAAGACTGCTCATGCAGAACCATGAAGAATAGTACCTAGAACCGCAGAATAGCATTATCTTTTTGGAAGTTGTAACAGGATGTCCTTAGATCAATCACAAGAGTTTTGCTGTAATTCTCCTCATGAATAGAAATTTTAGTTACACTCTTATGGCAGATGTTTTCCCTGATAGTCTCCCCGGATTATCCCAGATATAGACATAGGATTCACCCCTGACTTAGTCCCTGGCTCTTTCCCTATTTCTAAAGGATGTTACAGAGTCAACCCGAAGTTGGCCAAGAAGATGAAGGACCAGATCAATGAAGGCTCTAGGATTTATTCAGAGTGGAACTTCACTTTAGGGAGTACCTATCTTGTTTGTGCCCAGAAGGATGGAACAACGGATGTGCATCGATTACCAGACACTAAAGAACAAGTACTTTCTGTCTAGATCGAGGATCTGTTTGATCTGGTTGTGTGGAATTAGGGTGTTTCAAAGTTTGACTTAAGATTTGACTACCATCATATCAAAGTCAGGAAAGAGGACATTTCCAAGACGGCGTTCAAACACCAAGTATGGGTAGTTTTCTTTGGTCAGGACGTTAGACTGACAAATGCTTCTGCTGTGTTCATAAATCTCATGAACAGAGATTTTCATGAGTATTTGAATCAGTTTATCTTCCCCATAGATAACCTTCTGATATATTTGAAGACTGAAGAAGAGCATGAAGAACACCTGAGGAAGTTTTGAAAACTTTGAGGAAAAAGAAGTTTTATGGTAAGTTATCCGAACGTGGATCTTTGACAAGGTGGACTTTTGGCCATGTTGTCAAGAGAAGAAATTTCGATGGAAGATAGCTGTTGTTGAAGAGTGTTATACCCCAAGTTCAAATCGGAAGGTTCTTGAACTTGGCCGGCTACTATCAGAAGTTCGTGAAGGATTTTGCCAAGATTGCTGAGCCAATGACGAAGCTCACCTGGAAGAATGAAGAGTTCATCTGAACGAAAAGTTTGCCAGACGGCATTGAGGAGCTGAAGAAGAGACTTACCACTACACCAATCCTTGCGCTACCCGTAGGAACCGGTGGGTTCTCAATTTACAGTAATGTCTCTGGAAAAGGATTGGGCTGCGTTCTTCAACAACATGGGAAAGTAATTGCTTACACATGTAGGCAACTACAGACTCATGAGAAGAATTATCCCACACCTAAATTGCTGCAATTATCTTTACTTTGAAGTTATGGAAGCATGATTTTTATGGAAAGGGAGTGAAAATATGTACGGACTACCAAAGTCTGAAATATGTCTTCACTCAGGAAGGGCTGAATGTTAGACTAAGAAGATGGTTGAAGCAGATAAAGGTTTTCGACATCGACCTGCATCGAGAAGTTTGGACTGGAGGTTATACTACCTGGAGATAGAAGGACGGAGCTGGATGCTAATTCAGTATTGATGAAGTTCGAGGCTGAGGGACAAAAATCAAGAGATCGTAGTTTCAAAACGAGGCACTTTGCAGGCTTAGAGATCAAGTGTTGGCAGGAACACTTGAGGGTTTCTAAATCGATCAGCAGTGGAACTCTGAAGAATGGTACGAGACTTTGCGTATCGGCTAACAAACGGAGGAACGAGTTGATGAAAGAAATGCACCAATCGCAGTATTCCATATATTCAGGAGATAATAAGATGTATCGGAATATGCCTCCATTGATTGGTGTTATGGAATAAAGAAGGACAATTCCAGGTATGGGATTTTGTCAACATGAGGAATTTAGCAAGAGAACAACAAGTTTGTTGGAGCCGCTGGACAATTCGGAGTGGAAGTAGAAGCATATAACAATGAACTTTGAGTAAGGATTGCCTTGTTCCCAAGGAGGGAAGGGCACCAATTGGATTATAGTGGACCGACTGACTAAGTCAGCACACTTTATTTCCCTTCAAGTTGGTTTATCCACTAAGAAGTGGGCAGCATTGTACGAGAGGCACATCTACCGGATTCATGGAGTACCGCGGGACGAGCAAGAAGAGAGGTCAATCCAGATGCTTGAAGATGTATTGGGATTCCGCGTCTTGAAATTTGGTAGGTCTTGGGAAGACCAAATTACTTTTGGTGAAGTTTTCTCCTACCAGAGGAACAATCAGTTTCGATGGAGCTGGAAATTGAGGCTAGGTACATCAGGTCATTTGAAGTTTAAGACGCGTTGGAAGTAGCGTACCAGTTAGCTCTACCAGCTAATCTTGAGAGTGTGCAACGTCTTCTACGTCACAGCTCAGATGCTACATTTCGGATCCGAGTCACAATTTAGATAATTCAGAGCTCAAGTTTGGACTTAACCTTTCAGTGCCAGAGAAACCAGTTGCAAGCCTAGTCAGAGGTAAGAAGAAGATCAGAATTCGAGCCATCACTTATTTTCTCATCTTTTCGTTCTAAACATGACTGATGCTGACGAAGTTAGCCTAGCTTTGCAAGCTATCTCTTTATCAAGCTTGATCATGACGATATCTTATTGGGTGCACCCACTAATATATTGTCTAATCAGGACCGGTGCATGATGGTCTGATCAACCTCGTGTACTTTGGTTCGCTTTTGTATTTTTCTGCGTGGATGATATCATAAAACTTGTTCCTAAACCGTCTCATCCACGACTGCCTTGGAAATCCTTATAGTTGGACCTGAGTTACGGGCGCAGTACCCGTACATATTTGTCTTTCCTACCTTACTTTAAAATTTCGAGGACAAAATTTTCTAAGGAGGAAAGCTTGTAAAATCCAAAACAAATTTTAATATTTCCTTTCAATTAACAGTTATTTTTTTCTCTTGGACTTTCAAAAACAAAGCATATATATATATGCATATTAAATTTTTAATGTAAAAGAAATTATTTTAACTTGAATATATATATATATATATATATATATATTTTAAAAAAAATTTTTTACTAATAATTAAGAAATAAAAGAAAATCATTTCTTTAAATTGATTTTATTGGTTTTATATAAAAAAAAAATATATAGATGTTAATCCTAAGGTTTGAACCTCAACCTTCCCAACCAAGTCCTAAGACACCACCACTACACCACAAGTGTTGGTTGTCATATAGGAGTAGGTTTGATTGTTTTAGTATTGGGAATGAAACCCTTCACATTTGGAACGGATGACCCATCCATCTTCCTCTTCGGTTCCTTTCAGAAAGGAGAACTGTAGGAGTTATTTCTTCTCCTTCAATGGAGACTTTAGGGTTTCCATAACCCCCAATTTTCTCCCTATAAATTCTCTCCCTCTCCATCTTATTCCTCCACCACTCTCCTAAAAACCCTTTTTCCTAAAACCTAGACTTCCATTTCCGGCGATCGCTGAGCTCTCGGCGACCCCGTCCTCCCTGCGCCCAACTCCGCCCGTCGCACCCCTCCGGCGCGCCCCAACCCGCGACCTGCGGATTCCGCCGCCGCCTCCTCTGTCCGCCCGGCCCCGCCAGGCCGATCCCGGCAGCCCCCGACCGCGCGGCTCCCCGCGCCAGCCGTCCGCCCATCTCCGCGGCCATCCGCCGCCGCTCTTCGGCACCGACGCCCCTTCGTCGCTGTCCGATCCACCTCGGCTCCGCCTCCAGCGGCTCTGTCCCGAGCTCCGCTGCCTTCCGCGAGTTTTCCGTGCTTTCCACGGGTTCTGTTTCCGTTGTCTGCACTCTCGGTCGTGGTTCCCGTGGACCGTTGCTTTCCAATTTCGTTCCCGAGTTTTGTCCCGCGGCTCGCCGACCAACGGACATGGGTAATTTCTGTTAATCACAGTAGTTCGTCTCTCCCCGTCTTAGTCGATGATGATTCTTGGTCTCCGATCCCACAACGGGATTCGGCTGTATTCTCAGTATTTCCGGGACTCATTCCAGAATGAGTTTTGGTTGGTTCATTTGGTGGTTTCTCGGAATTCCGAGTTAGTTTTGTAGTTCTGTTAGTTTTTGATTAATATCAGAATTTCCAAAATTGGTAGTTCTGAGAGCTTTGGTTTTGTTCTGTTGGTCGTTTTTGGAAATTCTCGGGTTTCCGAGTAATTTCGATTTCCGAGTGTTTTTCAGAAATATGCTGTGGTTATATTTTCGGGTTCTAAATATTATTGGTGGAAATGGATTCATGGGGTATTTCCCTGGTTCGGGATTATATTTGTGTGTTTGTTGGCACATTTTTCCAGTATTGGGTTGTCCCAAAATAGAGGAAGTACTGCCCAAATTTTTACGAAACTATATTTATTTTTGATTTCAAAATCGGTTTTCGAAAATGAACTTTAAACTGATTTTTCGGACGACGACCGTACCGGTCTGTGGGCCCTGGCAAAATGCAAACGCACCGGTCCGACCGGACGTTGTGGTATTAGCTGAATTTTAATGATGGACCGAGTCTGAGACTCTTAGCATTTATTTTAAATTATTTTATTTAATATTTAGGCTATTTAATATAGTTATTTATTTATTGCACTTTATTTAATAATTAAATCATTTTTCTCTTATTTGATGTAAAAATAATTGTACAGGGCATAAGCCCACTTTAGGATGTTTAGCTGTGCCATTGTATTGTGTAGCATAGTTTTATTTTATTTTCTGGTGGATGTGATCTTGGGTGGTTTTGATTAGACGTATAATCGTATTTAGAGCGTAATTTTCTAATTAATTAAGAATTAATTAAATGGATAAAATATTAGTAAATAACTAGTTCACGATTTATCACTAAAAGAAACTGTATTTTTATAGATATATTACAAAAACACAAAGTTTTTCAAAGATAATTGGTTCTTATTATTTTTCCAAATAATCAAATTAACCGGTTTAATCAACGCATGTAGTTTGCGACGTAAACGTTAGCTGTAGCTTAATAACAACTTAAAACCTGACTAGGACTTACTACTAGAGATTGCAACTAGCACACTTAGCCTGGTTATACAAAGGATCTAAGTCGAGTTCTCAACTGTAGGAACTCGAAGTTACAACTGACGTTCCTCCTCGGTACCGACTCGTCTATCCAGTCACAATAACAAAGGCAAGTGCAGTTATGTCTATTTGGTAATTTATCTAGTAATTGTTTTATTGCAATTTTAAACCACATTGCTACACGAAACTCTCTCCTAGAGTTCGAATATTGACTCATTGATTGAATCTGATTGACTTGGGATATTGGGGGAGTAGTGTAGCGTCTATGACCAATACCCCTATATTGCATCATTGATTGTGCGAGCTGATTCCTCCTATACACGAGGATAGGCCGGACCGTATCATTAGGATATAATTAAATCATCCCAAGCCGGTCATAGTTCGTTACCTACTCAAATCACACTGTTTTCAATTGTAGAATTGTGAAAAATATTGTTAAAGTAATTCAAATTATTTAACATTGCAAATTTCAAATTATTATTTGAATTATTGGATATTCGTAATTGTACTTTGCTCCCTCCTGACTGGAGACAACATTTTAGGTATCACTGAGGATGAAGAGCTATACTATAATAGCTATTATGACCCGGTCCTCTACCCTGCGAAGGTACCAGAGCCGTCTCTGGAGGACGCTGATCCTGGGACTACAGAACCAGATGCTTAGATAGTTTTTCTTTTCTGCATTTTCTCCTTTATTTGGAGTTTGTAGTTTATTTCAGCATTTTATTTCCAGTTGTACTTCTGAATATTTTATTAAACAAAGTTTTATTTCCGAATAGAACAGTTGTGACAAATGTAATTGTGTTGTTGTGAATACCTGCAATGGAACAGCTTACTGCCGCCGTCTCACAACGGTGCAGGCTGGGCATGATCCGATTCGACCCAAGAAATTGGGACCGGGTCGTGACACCCCGACCTTTTGTAATAGTCGCAGATAGGGATCTGCCTCTGAGGTGCCCTATCATTGTTCCTTGCCTGCTGGTTCTGCTGCTGGTGGTAGGAAGGCCGGTTGTTGTTGTTGTTGTTGGGCCTCTTCTGATTACCCTGGAAGTTGTTAGTTCCAGGATAATCCCTCTTTGAGCGAGTGGGTTGGCTCTTCTCTATATCTTGAGCTCGCTCCAGAATCTTTTCATAGGTCTTAGCACCGCCTGAGATCACATGGGTGCGGATCTCCTCTCTCAGCCCATGTCTAAATCTTTCAGCACGATCTTCAGGGTCAGCCACCAGGTTCTTGGCAAACCGGCTGAGTTGGCCGAATTCTGTCGCATATTCTCCAACAGTCATATTTCCTTGCTTCAGGTTCTAAAATTGCCTCTCCATCTCCCGCAACTCTGATGTTGGGAAGAACTTCCTCTTGAACAACCTCTTGAAGGTGTCCCAGTCAATCTGCCTATCCTGGAGTCGGGGTTCATTCCGATACCAGGTGCTTGCTACATTTTGCAGTTGGGGTCCTACTGCTTCAGCCTTGAGGTCTTCTAGAAATCGAGCGATGCTTAGAAGGTGCTCCATACTATCGATCCATTCATCAGCATAGACGATTCCTTCGGTTCCCTTGAAGGGTCGAGGGTTCTGCTTCTTGAAACTCTCAATATCGCCCACCTTGGCAATATGATTCCCATTAATTAAATGGCCTTAATATTACCTAAATTAACCCTTTAGATTTATGTTTACCTTGGCAGACCTTGGTTCCTGTTGAGCTGCTTCTCCTCTCTCCAGTGCAGCCATTGCCACGCTATGGGCATTCTCCATGCCTTCTCTCATAATTGTCGTCTGCTCGCGATGAGCTTCAGCTTGAGTTCTCTGGGCTTCTAGCACTCCTCTTAGCAGACCTATGAGGTCGGTGGGGTCCACAGGCACCGGTGGAACAGCTGGAGTGGGCAAAACCACAGTGGGCTGTATCTTCGTCCGAGTAGATGATGGATCCGTCGTTGTATTATGGGGACGGTCGGCCAGCTGCCGAGGTGTAGGATCCGGACTTGATTAGGGAGGTGGGGTATGATAGGGTAAAGATACCTCATCGCCAGCAGGATTGGTATTGTCAGTGGCCATTCTCTGGAAGGTTTAGGATATAAACATCAGCAAGGTAGCCTACCAGTCTATAATCAAACAAAAATATTTACTTATAATATATTTCGGTCCTACGTTGTGACAAATTAATATTCTAGTGTTCTAAATATCTCTAGATAGGTTTTCCTAAGTTGTTGAAGATGACCTGTACGGGCCACCACTAAAAACATGTCACGACCCGGTCCCAATTACTTGGAACGAATCGGATCATGCCCAGCATGCACCGTTGATGAGACGGCGGCAGTAAGCTGTAACTTTCATATGCAGGTAATCAACAACTCAAACTAAATTTGCCACAATAATTCGATAAATTAAAATCTTGTTCAGTACAAAGTACAAACATAAACCACCAACTTAAATAACATTGTTTTTAGACAAAACTAACAGCTGGAAAATAACATCTAAAGAAAAGCAACATCCTCATCAAGTAAGCCATCCTCAGGAAGCACAGCAGGGTATAGCTCAGGGTCATAGTAGCTACTAATCAGTAGCTCTGCATCCTCAACAGGACCTAAAAATATAGTCTCCAGTCAGGAGGGAGCAAAGTACAAATTCATGATATTTTAACAATTAAAATTAATAATGGAAATATGCATTTTTAAACAACTTGAAATAAATGATTTTCCAACAGTTAAAATAGTGAGATATGAATAGGTAATGAATATGACCGGATTGGGTTTGTTACAGTAATATCCTAGTGATATGGTATGGCTTATCCCCGTGTGTTTGAGGGGTAAGCTAATACATTCAGTTATACTAATTGGCTGTGGTCATATCCACTACACTACTCCCCCAGTCCCCAATAGTTTCAGTAGTTACAGTCATTACTCTCAGAAGAGTTCCGTGTTGTATCGTGATTTAAAATTACATTAAAATAATTATTAACTAATTATAATCTACCACAAAATTGTACTTGCCTCAAATGATTTGACTGGATGGGTCGATACGTCGGATTGGAAATTCAGATTCTTCCTTGAGATCCTACATTCGGAAACTTGTCTCAGAAAACTAAAGTTGCCAAAGATGCTATACTAGTTGCAATCTCTAGTTGTGTCCTAGTAAATTTTAGTCTTGATTTAGCTAACACAAACAAAATGCTTATTTATTAATGTGTTGCAATTAAGAAGCATCAATTTACATTTAATTTCGAGAAAAATTCATATTTATCGGTTTATTTGGAAAAACTTGGTATTTTATAACTATACAAATATAAAACTAAGATTTTCCTTTTTAATGAAAAATACATGAATTTCTATTTTAAATCTACAACTTAATTTCTAAGTGACAAAATATTTATTATTATATTCTTTAAAATACAATAAATAATGATTATTTTACACTACGATCCCACTAACAAAATCATCCAGAAAAATAAAGTAAAACCTAAGCTATTACAATCTCACAACCAGAATAGGCTTATGCCCTTACATACCAATTACATGAATTTAAATAAGAAAAGACAATGTTAGTCTCTAAAAATCCTATAATTAAACTTAATAATAAATTAATAATTTTAAACTAAATTGCATTTATTTTTATGAGTCTCAGATATTGGTCCAATCTCCAAAAATAGCTAATGCCTCAACGTCCGGGCGAAACCGGTTTCGTTTGCATTTAGCCAGGGCCCATTGACCAATATGGTCGTCGCCCAATAAATCCAAATATTTTATATTTTCCAAAAATCATTTTAAAACTATAATTAAATTTTATAGAAATTTCGACAGCATTTCCTCTATTTTTGGTCAACCCAAAAACTGGAAAAATACTATACCACACCGATAACTGTTCCCAACCAGGGAACATAAATTTTCAACCACAAAATAATATTAAACCCGAATCAGCAATTCGTTTCCGAAAATTTCGGAAACCCAACTAAACTCGGAAATTCCGAAAATCATCAGAACTCTTTCCGAAGAGTTCTCGGAAAAATCCGAAAATCATCAAACCATCCATAGAACCCAAAAATCACAGAACAACGATCCGAAATTTCCGAAACCAGAAACGTAGCAAAAAACCAAATTTTTTGAAGGAAATCCGTGGACCAAAACTCATCATCGACGTCTACGAGGGACGAACTACTGAGATTAACAGAAGTTACCCAAAAATGACGGAATATGAAGTGTAGCCTCAGACTCGGAACGTGTCCAGCACTTGCGGACAGCAAGGAAAATAGCGAAACAGCAGATCTGGGTCGGAGCACGCTGGCCGAGTGGGGCGGAGTCGTGCAGGGTGGCTCGGAAGCGGCCGAGAACAGCAGCGGTCGCTGCGAAAACAGGGGCGCCGGCTAGGGTTCAGTCGGGAGGGGTGCGCCAGACTCGGGGTCGGCCGGAAGGCACTGTCGGGTCCGGATCTCGTCGGAGAACGCGGATCGGGACGCTGGGAAGCGGCGGGCGACGTGTCACGCCCCAGAACCAGAATACTGGAGAGCGGGGGCAGACATAGCCAGCTACGTATAATGAAATGGAATCCATGTCACTATACGGTCACGGCTGTCTAGATACATGAGGGTTTAACTACAAGCCAACAGTCTACTATGGTCATGAACAAGCCTATTGTCTCAATCACAAGCAAGTAATAGTAGTTACAAGATATCAGAGCACCAAATATATAATAGCAAGGCGTCCCATACATTACATATTGGATGATCATGAAGCTAGTCGTACAAAATGTCAGGACTAGCAAGAGTTCAGTCATACATGATCAACCCTAGGATCTGTCAATCATGTTACAGCCCGTAGGCAGACAGTAAATAAAGGTGCAATACGAGCTAACACGTGCTCGCCGGCTAAACGCCTCAAAAGAATAATTTTACAAGTAGAGTAGGAGGACAAAAGAAACCCACTCGTTGCCCTGGTTACGCCTGGTGGTCACCATCGGGCTGGAAGACAGGTAGATCCTCTGGTGCTGCTCCGATATCTGGCCACACAAAATCAGCTGGGTCAGACCCCAGAAAGAGCAAGTGCCACAAAGGAGGCTTCACTTAGGAACTAAAACCAGCATATCACAAATAAATAGTAAAGGTAATTAAAAGATAGTGATAATAGCTGAGATAACAATAATATATTGAACACGGAGAAACCATTCAAGTAGCCAGACTGCAACCCTTAAACCAAACAAGGACCGGGGTTGCAATCCTTCGCCTGAATAGAAACCCGCCTCAATTACTATTGATAAGGTAACAAGACAATAAACGAAGAGAGGACACAGAACTGCTCCGGAAGCCAGGTTACAACCCTTATACCAAACAAGGACTGGGGTTGTAACCCTTCGCCTGAACAGAACTGGACCCCTGATCTTTATTGTTAAGGCGGGCACAATAAGCAGGACGATATATGATAAGATAACCATGGAACTATTCAGATAGCCAAGTTACAACCCTTAAACCAAACAAGGACCGGGGTTGTAACCCTTCATCTGTACAGAACTTGGTATCCCATCATTTATCGATACAAGAAATCATGTCCTGATACAATCTTGTACAGGATCAGGATAAGACTAAGCTGGAATAAACTTCATCCAATCAATCACGGCCAATCAAGAGTACGGCTTGATACTTTTAACTAACTAGGGTTATCACAGGCCTAGTTACTAGCAAGATGCAATGAGATTATCCCGTCAGCCACAAGCCCTGCAGACCATCCGGTTATCCGGGTCGAATGTCCGTTTATGAAGGGTGCACCACATGACTGTGTGCTGGAAATGTGCCCTACTCGTCGGTAGGCTACAAGTCCGCTGAATGCGCCCAGATAACGGGATTGCCTGTAGCTGGGAATCTCTTCATGACTACTGAATCATTCTAGTTAATTAGCCTTAGTCAATTTCAGTAGGTACCCCTGACCGTGGTACTCAGGGATCCCCATCCTAGACATGATGTAAGACAGTACTAGTTTATTTGTACAAACACAATCGCCTACGGTGTCCAAGTCCTTCATACTTGTCATGTCAGGCTAGCTGTCGTAACAGCATACCGAGATATATCATGTCAGTTTACTTGTCAAGAGTGCGCCGCAGTGGGCCACTATCGTGTTCTATTCTTACAACATTATGAATGAGAGAAGCTTGCATAAAATAACTAGAGACATAATCTTGCTGCTAAGGAAAAGATCTACAACTTTCACGTTGGGAGTTGGGAGAAATTCGAGCAATAATTCAGTCAATTAGGACATATAACAGTTAGTAATAGTCAAAATATGCATTATGCGGCCTATTCTGCGACATGCATGCAACTGCGACACCATATGCGCCTACTGCGACATGCGCCTTAATGCGGCTCATGCGCGACATGATATGCGCCTATCGCGACATGCACCTCATGTGGCTCAACTGCGACATGATATGCGCCTACCGCGACATGCGCCCCATTGCAACATGCGCCTACTGCGACATGCGCCTTCTGCGACATGATATACGGCTACCGCGACATGTGCTTCATTGCAACATGCGCCTTCTGCGACATGATATGCGGCTACCGCGACATGCGCTTCATTGCAACATGCGCCTTCTGCGACATGCGCCTTCTGCGACATGCTATGCGGCTACCGCGACATGCGCTTCATTGCAACATGCGCCTTCTGCGACATGCGCCTTCTGCGACATGCTATGCGGCTACCGCGACATGCGCTTCATTGCAACATGCGCCTTTTGCGACATGCACCTTCTACGACATGATATACGGCTACCGCGACATGCGCTTCATTGCAACATGCGCCTTCTGCGACATGCGCCTTCTGCGACATGCTGATTATGCTGCAGATGAACCTAGAAATGACCAGAAATTGTTTTGGCCATAACTTCCTCATCCGAAGCCGAAATCAAGTGAAACAAAAGCCAAAACTGCATGAAATTGAATTCTCCACAACATAGAAACACTAGTTTTCGAAAATAACCAAGTTTTAAAGATGAAAATCAAGAAAAACCGAAAAGTTTACAAACTTAGATCTACAAGAATCCATCCATCAAATCCAAAAATATCAAGTTCTAAAGAGGCTTAGAATCAAGTAAGGAAGAGAATGGAACAATAAAACTTGAGATCCATCATGAAGCAAGTTTGCACTTGCCTAAGCTCTCTCTCTCTTTCTCCTGGTGGTTGAAGAAGTTATGATAGGGAAGAAGAAGAATAAATGAAGAGAGAGAAAGGGGAATGGAAATATAAAGGAGGGTGGTGGTGGTAGGTGGGGGTTTTCTTTTGGTTCATGATGAACCCAAAAGCAAACCAAACCAAGCTAAGCCGAACCAAGCTAAGCCATAACCAATGACATGCCAAAATAACCATGCAGGAAAATATGCAATACGAGTCAAGAATACGTACACGTATACCAAAATACGTAATACGAACTACATGCATTACACGACGGCTGGGCCGGGGCGTCGGGCCGGGATCGGTGGCGGATGACAGTGGCGGGCGGTCGGCCGAGCACCGGGGACAGCGGTGGGCGGTCTGGAACGGAGAAAAAAGCCGGGATTAGGGGTTCGGCCAGGGGATGGTCGGTCCAGTGGGGTCGGATCGGGTGGGGATCCTGAATAATTTTTGGGGAAAGTTAGGTCAGAGAAGAATGGGGAAGAAAATGGTTTGTGGTATTGGAGAATAGTGAGTTTTTTATAGGTAAGAGGAGAGGGGTTACCAGGGGAAGGAAAGCCAACGGCCGGAAGAAGAAAGGTCGCCGGTTTCCGGTGGTTACGGGAGGTGGGGGGGTCGGCCAAACCGAGAGTACTCTTCAGTTGAGAACCCAACCGATTGAGAGTTATAAACTCTCTCTCTCTAATGAAAAGGCTTTAAATAGGTTTGGTTTAAATATGGGATTAATGGGTTGCTCTCTTAATGGGTTTTGGGCTAAAGAGCATATAATTGTTGTTGGGCTGCTGGATTTTAAAGCAAAAAGGTTCATGGACACTAAGAAAAATGGAGTGGATTACAGATTTAAATATTATTTTCTTTAGGAAAAGTTGTAACTAAAATTTTGTAACTCTAAAATATATTCGGGCTCAGAATTTGGGTTCGGGACTGGGCCAGGCAATCAAAAATCCAAATTTATTTATTTTGAAAATAATTTTTCTATTTAACTAATAAAAATAATTTGAAAAATTAAAATAGCAAACACATATTTAAAAAGAAATCGAAATTTTACGGGTTTTACATATTGGATAACATTGGATAATATTGGTTAACATTCGATTCGTCGGCTAGTAACGTGTCATGGTTGAATCCACCATATCAGTCGGGACGGAGGAAATACTAGTTAGGTATGTGATCAAGAACTATCGACAAGTAGTATAAATCATCGGCTACTAGCTAATCATACACTTCACGTATGGTTGAGCTAGCTTTCCTTAGTGTAAATTATTGAATCTTTCAAGTCGATCACATATCTATTTTGTATTTCAAAACACATTGTATATTGTAGTTTTTATATTCAGTTCATCGATTACATTGCTCTATCCCTGATATTGTAGTTCCTCTTCCATTTCTTATTCGCGCTGATTACATTCTATTGATTAAATTGCCCTTCATCCTTCATTACTTTTATTGCACAAATTTTGTTCCTCATCGTATATGGCATCTTCTTTATTACAGCCTTATAGTTTTTTTTAATTAATTAGAACTGCTATTAGTGTTTGTACTTCACTTCAATCCTGACTGGATAATATTTTTCAGAGGATTTAGAGGACTTATTTCCCACCTAATACGGACCAAGAGTAGATGACGACCATGTCCAGGAGATTTTCCTTGGAGCCGGTGCTCACTGAGGATGCACCACCAGTAGTACCTTAGCTAGTAGCTAGGATACTGGATCTGTCTCCAGTTTTGATATATTTGAGACATGTTATATTCATTTTGGACATGTTATATTTATTCAAGATATGTATTTATTGGCATTAGACTTTTAGGTTGTTTGTACTTGACTTATCCTATTAGACTTCTATTTCCATCTTTTCATATCTTATATCTCTTCATGCTATCATCTTCCTTTAGATATCTGTGAGATGTTTCTGGATGATATATTTTCTCCATGCGGAGTTGAGATTACTGTCGACATGTTTTGATTATATATTTGTTAGACTGTTTAGATAGTTATTATTGACCTATACAACGTTCTACTGTCAATACTGCGGCGTAAGCTGGACGTACCCATATACTTGTGTCCCTATACCGGATGCGGGTCGTGACACATTTTCAGATGACCATATTGCTTTGTTCTCGTTTCTTCTATTAGTAAATCCATTTTGAAGCCCTAATTATCAATTGTGTTTTATTGAATTTTGTCATGGTACTTTTTATTTTGCATAATACTATTTGTTCATAGAAGCTTTCAACATTCCTACTTTGTAATTTGCATAATCTAATTTGAGTCCATATTTATAGGGCTCTTTAATTAGCTATTGTCAATTTCAATCTTAAGCTTCTCTAGACTTGCACATAGAGGTGAGAACAATACACATCACTATTGGGATTGCATTCATTTTCTCTGCAAATTAAGCAATAGTAATAACAATAATAATATCATTTGTGTTTTAAAAAATATCTGAATATTATTGTTGTAACAATAAATTACTATTATTATTTTTATGTCAAAATAATGTATAAGCAGACAACACACAACATCATAATGAGACAGAAAGAAAGAGTAAGAGATCCATTCAAAGATCTCATCCAAAATGAAGAGCTCACGGTCTCCGAGTCCATGAGATAAAAAACACCCCCCATTCAATTATGCATGCAAACCATGAAAGCAAGACAGGTAGTGAAAAGTGACAGTCCTTGAAAAAAGTGATAGATAGCATGAGAATTAAAAAGAGTCACATTGCACTTCTTTCACCCCCACATCTTCATTACAACTCTCACACATCACACCGCACACCACCACGCTCACACCACCGCCAAAGCAAAACAAAACATTTAACAAACAAAGCACTAAAAGAACCAAACCCCAAAAAAAAAAAAGAGCAAGAAGAAGAAGAAGAAGAACAACCCAACAACAAACACCTTACATGTCATGTTAACAAAACAAGTAGAAATCAAACTAAAAGAAAAGAAGGATTTTCTATTTCATCAAACCTGCGCCGGAGAGTAAAATAAGTCCACCAGCGGTTCGGTTTCCGAAATTGAAATCCTAACATGCAAATAAGTACAGCAGCAGCAGTTTATGAAATAGCAACATATTAGTCTCTACTTAGTCTGAAATAGCAACGTCAGGCTTGCGACGACGAGAATACTCCATCCCATATCTCCGCGAAGGCGCCGAGGATGAGGTGGTGGTGGCGAGGGGAGTTGAGGGCGAGGAAGCGGTGCAGGAGGTCGTTGAGCTCGTCCCACGCGTACAGCTCCTTCTCCACTATCATCTGCACCATCGAGTCGCGGAAGTCGATGTAGGGCTCCGTCGAGTCCTTCACTATCGCCTCGCTCTCCTCCTCCACCTTCTTCTCCTTCCTGTTCGAGCTCTTCCTCCTCCTCCTCCTCTTGTCGAGCATCGAGCTCTCGGCGGAGTCCGATGACGAAGCGAAGGCGGAAGTGACGGAAGTGGGCGATATCGAGCTGGAGAAATCGGTACCAATGTGGCTCGTTTTCGAGCGCGAGAAGACCGAGAAAACCGAGGAGATCAGCTTCGGCCTGCGGCAGCTGCAGCCGATGTCAACCACCACAACGGGGTGCTTCATCCTGAACTTCCGGCTCATGGACGAAGACATGTTACAATGGTACTGATATATTTTATGGGTTAGGGTGGTGTTGTGATCGTGTGGGGATTTGACTTCATATAGAGGGAAGAAAGGAGGAAGAAGAGGTGCATTAGTGATGTCTTAAATTGGGCCACGTGAAAGTCTACAGTCCGGAGTGACTTCTTTGAAGAGGAGGAAGGGGGAGTGAGAATGATGAGTGCATGTGAAGTGAGGTTTAGAATAAGATTTGGTGAACAGACTGTTGACAATTTGTACGCACGTGAGGGCTCGGCGGCACGTGAAATCAAGTATAAGAAAATGCCAGGAGATATAGTAAGAAAGAAGTGAGATGTAACAAAATGAATGGATAACAATATATATATTTTATTAGTAGAGGGAATGAATTATGGAGTAGCAATTATAATGTTTCAAAGTGGGAGCGCAGAAATGGTTGAACCGTTTGTACGTGGTACATCTAAATATTTCTACATTTTATATTCAGGATTTACATTTCATACACCATTCAAATATTTTAATAATGTTGTGATTTAGGACAAATTCAAATATGGTGTTTTAAAAACACCAATTTGAATGTTAGTATTTTATAGTTGTATATATTTTGAAGTTGTAAACCTGATACAAATTGAAAATTTTTAAAGTTTGTGCCATAAATTTGTCTAATCTGTAGGGTGACTAAGGATACCCTAAGGATGTTTGATTGTCCTACCAACTATCATCGACATGAAGTTCTATAGACATATTTTTAACTAAAACTTTACAATGCCGCTACACACATCATCCTTAAGAATATGACTTTTTTCTTCTTAAACAATAATACTAAATTGAACGTAGTATCCACGATAGCTGGTCTTGCTTACATTAATTAAATGCTCCAACAGAACATATTTTACCTACAGATACATAATGTCTCATAATTTCAGAAGATCTGTTTTGAATTTTAAGGATTAAGGACAAATGTGTATCATATTAGCACTCTGAACAAGTGAAATAAGAAATATTTTGTGCAACAACTAATAGAAAATCAGACGTTAGTGTAGAGAAGCAGAAGTTCGTCTAAATAGATTCTCCAGCTATTCACTAGGGATATACGTCACTCACATTGGCTATGTCAATTCACATATTATATTGAGCCAGAAGCTCAACCTAATGGTCTATTGTGAGCCAGAAGACGAATGATCTCATAACTTTTAAACCGTAGCATTATCACAAGACACTCCAGGACAATTACGATGAGTATTATCAAAATTAATTCGTGTGGTCATTTCTTAGCAAATTGCAGCATACCTAATGGTCAACTAAGTGTCCTTCTTTATAAGGATAATTTTGTTTCTAAACCATCAATCCTTAAGATTATATTTGAATAATTAATAGCACAGTTTCATTATTTTACATTTTTATAGCCTATGTTGGTATTATTTGAAATTACAATTTCGGTATCTATGTATTGGAAATTTATATGTTCTTCTCCTTATAGTATTAATATGAGACCTCCTTAATGTAAAATTTTGAAATCCATCACTTTGACAAGGCAATGTTTTCGTCCTTAGGGGGAGATAGGAGAAAAATAAATGTCTTGTTCCAGAGAACGTCATGAATTATGATTCCAGAAAAATGTCATGAATCATCGTTCCAGAGAAGAACATAATTACATACTTCCACTTTATCTAATCTTGACTAAATTATGACAATTATCCCTTGTAATTCAATGTAAATCATTAATCGATGCCTACTTGATGACTTTAATAATGCTACATAAATAGCTATACCAACTATGAATGTACCTTCTAGAATAGAAGTAAATATCAAAATAACCAAATAAAGGTAGTAAATGAATTAGTCTTACATTAAAAATGTGTAAGACATAAAAGTTCTAAAGATTAATCTCTCTGAAGAAAAGACTAAATAATTAATACACCATAAATGCTATTGAAGAAGCAGCTCCAAAAGAAGCATCTCCTGTAGGGACAAGTTCGTGACTTTCTGGAAGATGTCATGAACCAAAGATTCAATTTCTCAAAGTATATCGCTCTGGTTGAAGATATACCTCAGATCCCCATAGAGACTGAAAAGATATACACGTACCCAAAATCTATGATTTATACATATTCAGGAGAAATTTGGAATCGAATTTTGTGTGTCATAAACGACATTAGCAAATGAAAATAAAAGGGTGATAAACATAAAGGATAACACATAACCACGAATAATCCTTGGATGTTGAAAAGGATAATGGAAAGATGCGAAATCTCTCACAAAATATAGAACGTTTGGTTATATAGTACAAAACCCAAAAGGAATGAATCCGGTAGGTTTTGAATGTGTGTTTTATTAAATAAAAAAGAGAGAGCCAAATGTATAGAGCAATGTTAGCTCAAGAATTCTCGAAAAGACCATGAATAGAATATGAAAAACAAATATTCTTCGGTCATGATAACCTAGACGATAAGATATACATGAAATTCCTGAAGGATTCAAAATTTTCAGGTATATCCTTGTAGGATATATATAAAATTACCATGCCAAATTTTCAGGTATATCCTTGAAGGATATAAAATTACCATGCCATCCTTAAAGATTTGCAAAATAAGCCATATATGGACTAAAACCATCCAGAAGAATGTGATAGGGTAATTGAGTATTTGTCTAGGAAAGGATATAATAATAATTATAAATGTTCAATCATATTTATAGAGAAATTTCTCAACGGGTTCGTCAAAACAGCCATCTATATACAAGCTAGTATCTCCTGAAGAGATTGGAAGTACCTCATGGAGAGAAGATCTCCCGAAGAGATAATCTCATAAGAAGATAGAAAATATGACAATATCTCCCAAAAAGATTGGAAATAATCTCCATAAGAGATATAATCTCCAAAAGAGAAAATTTTCAAAAGAGATAAATCTCTAGAAGAAATCTCCTATAATCTCCCATAGAGATAAATCTCAAGAAGAGATCTAACGAATAGAAGATTTCCTAAAGAGATTTAAAATCAGTAATTATCATAATATCATGTCGAGGGGATCTGCTACGACTTAAGAATAAAAAACATATTTTGGATCCTGAAGTACCTTATTTAAATAATATAAGTACAAATCTTTTTATTGTCATTCACTCATCACAATAAATTTATGTGAACCTGCTGATATGCACATACACATTGACACTGGAATGACATAAGGCACAAAAGTATTCTTTATTTAACATGAATTTTTTGACCTTATGAGATATGCATATGAATGATATTTATCTAATCCCCTTAAAGGGATTCCATAGACAATGTATGTTTTCTAAACAATGTTATAGGTATTTCGGAGATAAATAAAGAAAAATAGCACGACAACCTCCTCAAATCATTCTTACACTTAATGGAGCAAACATAGAATGTGCAGGGATATGATTTCAACAGTTCAACATATCAGGGAGAGTTGCGAGCTTCTAGGAATCACAAATAAAGCATACGAATTCTTCATAAGGATATGGGTATATAAATGTACAGGCAAATAAAGTATTGGGGTGATATGTAATATCAAATAGGTTGGGGGTTGATTTTCTTTTGAATTGATATAAGAACTATAATGTAATATTTTTTCGAGGGAGAGCATTTAAATGCAAGTATCCTGAAGATGCTAACAGAGACATCTCGAAGTACATCTTTGCATATTGTACACTTTTTCTTCGGTGATGTTTTTTACTAGATTTTTCTTTCGAAAGATTTTTAATAAGGCAGTGTAAGTCGCACCCACTTGGATTCTTAAAAAATTATATTTTTGAAGAATATTATTTTACTCTTTTCTTTTACTATGGATTTTTTCCAAAGATGAGTTTTTCCAAATTTTTTTTAGTGAGGGAATAATAAAAGTGGGCATCCGAGAGGAAGTGTTGTAATATAGGGTTGGATGCCCTTATCCCAAAATTACAACCACCTCTATCCTATTCCCTTTCCATATATATTATCAATGAGAAAGCCCTAGATGAATGATCTGGCTACCAATTCTTCTCTTTCTCTCATTTTTACAACAAATAACAATTTACCACATATATATGTATTTCTAGCAAATTTCATTTGGAGGAAAAGATTAATATAGATGATTTGCATCAGAGAGATTTTTTTTTACAAAATTACAAACAAAGGGATAAGACATCAATGTAATTATTGCCCCAAAAAAATTGCATTTGCACTAATGCAACTAGCACCCCAATCTAATTTTTGTTTGTGGTGCTAGTGCGACTGGCACCCAACTCTATATTTTTTTCTAAACTGTCATTTTAGGTGTTTTATTTACAAATGTTTTATTTTTAACCTATATAAAAGAATAGTTGGAGAGTTTTCCATTCACACTGCTAAATTTATTCTTCCTCGACCAGATCTTAAACTCTCATCGCCATAGATATGAAGAGTTAAAATTTGTTAATCTTGGTAACAAATTTCAAATTTTGTTTAAAATATTGAATATAAAAATGTGGTATTTCTGAAAAAGTGATTTAGAACAGATTTAGAAGTGTGAATGAAAAATTCTCCAACTCCTCTCATATATTGGTTAAAAATCAGACTGTTTAAAAAATATAGAGTTGGACTGGCACCACACACATAACTTAGATTGGGTCACCAATTGCACTGGTGCCAAATACAGTTATTTTGGATGCAAGTTTTGTTTGTAATTTTGTAAAAAAATTCCTCTCTAGTGCAAATCTCCTACAGTTCTTCACTTCATATGAAATTTGCTAATATATTTTTATCTTGCACTTGGTAATAATTATTAATAAGATATATGACCATTATGGATAACCAATTAATAGATAAAAAAATATTAAAGAATAATAATTGTTATCGACGGCATATGAAATAACTACAAAAATACATCAAAATAGTGGTGTACCAAGCGACATATATAGTTCTTTTGTTGAAGAACGTTAGCACGGTAAAGGAATAACAACACATGCTACATAGGACAAGTAGTTATTGATCCATTGTTGATGTCATCCCTTGTAAGGATGACCTACGTTAAACCCAGTGACGGGTCATCGATTGCTTATCTATGCACAAATTCATCGCTAATGATGTGATAAGTCGCAACGGTCTAGCGACGGATTATTCACTCAATAAACCGTCACCTAGGGCATCATACGTTCTACCTTAGGCTTTGAAATTTAATTTAGTAACTTAAAAAATCCTCACTTACCAAATTTGAAAGCCCCTCTCCTCTTCCTCCTCCTCCTCCAATGGAGCACAAGCCCCTCCTCTCTGTCACATCTTGATTCTACCGAATTGCTAAGTCGTCACCAGACGTGATACCATACAAATCTAAATTGCACTTACACTAAGCAAGAATGTGCATGAGTGATAAATATTTTGAGCAACAGGTTGAAATTATATAGCAACAAAAAGTTGAAGGCACAGTATAGTAAGAAAATTACTTTTTTTATTAATAACTTGCAGCGGAGTACAAGATCATAATACATTTGAAACTTTATTTCATCTATATTCATGACAGAACAAAAGCAGACAAGCTGCCGTAAAATAATATTTGTTGTTGCATACATTACTCCTCTTTATATTTTGAAACCAAAATTCCTTCAAGATGAGACAGCTTTAAAATACTTCAAAATAGAAGGAGCTTCAAGTCGCTTTTGTTGCCATCACAAAAAAAGGAAAAAAGTTTTATTTGCTTTTGACTTTTTGACTACAAAACAAAGGAAGTACAATCAAAATCCTAACAACGAGGGTTCAAAGTGATAAGATCTAGAAAAGTGTGACGATGGAGATTGAGTGCTGTAGTGACTCCTTTACTCTATTGACGATTGACTGGCAAAGGCCTTGCTCTTTGATATGCTCTCTTTTTTGTATATCTCTATCTCTCGTTCGTGCTTCCGTCTATTTGTCGAGAGAAAAGGGGTACGCCCCTATTTATAACCACCTTGATGCGGCAATAAAGTGCAATCAACTGCTGGATCTATGCAATCTTGGTCGTTAAACTATTTGCTTTAGCTATTTAACTATCATGCCTCGCTCTCGGAGGAGAGATCGTCCTTGCTAAGGCATAATATTGCACGAGCCTAGGTTGCACTCTTGCAAGGCAGGTTCTACAACGGCCGATTACAAAAGCTTGTAACGGGATCGTCGCACAGAAGATCTAAGTAGAAGCATTGAATAAACGAAAGAAGCACAAGTGTTCAAACCCAATCAGAACTTTTATTGATATTGAATACAAAGTTACAAGGGCACGAAGCCAAGATTACAAGTCTCTCATGCTCACTTTTCTCTCTAATTATAATCGCTCAACTCTTTCTTATCTTTCAATACAAGTGTTCAAGGCTTGCCACTTACGGATGCTTCAGAAGGCGATGTCCGTACATTATGCCCCGTTGTCACCCTCATTTCCCGTATTTCTTGTATTTCGTATTTATACTCGTATCTGGATTTTTGGCATGTATTTTTATTTTTCTCAGCTTGTGGAATTTTGGTATTTCTCGTATTTTGGGTTTTTGGCTTGGCTCAGTTTTATTGGGTTGGTTCGGATTGGTTTGGTTATGTGATGGATCACCTTAACCTATGCTACCCCTCTTCCCCACTATAACTTCCCCTCTTTATATCCCCACCTACCACTCTCTCTCCTCATAAACACCATTAATTTCCTTCTTCTTCTTCTTCTCCTTCCTCCACAACTCTCCTAAACCTAGGCAAGTGCATCTTGCCACTACATGAGGACCCTCTTTTCTTTGTCCATTTGCTAGTTTAGGACATGGAGATCAACATTAGTTCTTGGGTTTTTATGATTTGGAGTCTCTGTTGATGTAGATCTAAGTTATTTCTATTTTCGAATTTTGCATAGTTTGAGCTATTTATGTTGGTTTTCTATGAGTTTTGATGTTTCCATGTGGAAGAGCTTTCAGTTTCACCCAAGTTTGAACTTTGGAAATCCGGATTTGGAGTTCGGATGGCCAAGTTATGATCTTGTGGAGCTTTGGATTCTTCCTTGGTATTCTAGCTGTTTGGAGAAGACAGTGAGCAGTGTGCAGAGCTGTTTAGCTACGCACACTGAGCTACGCGCGCTCTTTAGCGCTGCGTACGCAGGCTTGAGTACGCTTTCTGTTGGAAGCGTGTCTCCTTGAGCGTGCATGACTTTCACACACTGCTCCCTTGTAGCGTGCGTGACTTACACACACTGCTCCCATGAGCGTGCGTGACTTTCACACACTACTCCCTGTAGCGTGCGTGACTTTCACACACTACTCCCTTGAGCGTGCGTGACTTTCACGTATGCTGCTCCCTTGAGCGTGCGTGACTTTTCACGCAGCTGCTCCCTGTAGCGTGCGTGACTTTCACGTATGCTGCTCCCTTGAGCGTGCGTGACTTTCACACACTGCTTCCTATAGCGTGCGTGACTTTCACACACTGCTCCCTTGAGCGTGCGTGACTTTCACACACTGCTCCCTGTAGCGTGCGTGACTTTCACACACTGCTCCCCTGTAGCGTACGTGACTTTCACACACTGCTCCCTGTAGCGTGCGTGACTTTCACGTACACTGCTCCCTTGTGTGTGCGTAACTTTTCACGTACACTGCTCACTTGAGGGTGCCTTGGTACGCAGACTTGAGTGAGCCTTGCGTGCATGCTTTTGCACGTATGCTGCCTCTTGACCCCTTGCTTAGTCCACTGACTCTTGGAGTTTTGGTTTTATTTCTTAAGCTTGGTTCTTCTATAACCCCGTATTTTGATATTTTATTAGATATTTTATGCCCATTTTATATCCTTGCGCCTTTTGTCATGAACTTGATTTTACTTAATATGTTTGGAATGACTATTGCACATGGCCTGGTATGACAAGGCACTAGCATAGCACGACAGTGACCCATAGTGGTGCACTCCTGACATGACCAACCTGACATGATAGTGGCCCGTCGTGGCGCACTCCTGACAAGTACCCTGATATGATTTATCTTGATAACTTAACTTGACTTGCCTTGACACCGTGGGTAGTTTTCTTGCTTGCTTGTTAAATCCACTTGTCCTGTCTTGCATCATGTCTAGAATGGGACTCCTGAGTACCACGGTCAGGAGTACCTACAAAAAATGGATTAAGGTTAATAACTAGAATAACTCAGTAGTCATGAAGAGATGACACAGCTACAGGCAATCCCGTTACCTGGGCGCTCTTGGGATCTGTAGCCTGCCGTCGAGTAGGGCACATTTCCAGCACACCGTCGCGTGTTGCACCCTCTAAGTCACCTAAGGGTACATTTGTCTTCTGGGCGATGTACCCACCTGAATTTAACCCTAATCTTTCGTCCTGGGTAGCCTGGATGGTCTGCAGGGCTTGTGGCTGTGGAACAATCTCACTGCATCTTGTTAGTAATTAGGCCTGTGATAACCCTAGTTAGTTAAAGTAGTAAGCCGTAGTATCTGCTTGGCCGTGATTGATTGAATGAGGTATAACCAGTTTAGCCATGTCTTGATCCAGTATAAGATTGCTTCCTGTCTTGATTTCTTACCTTACTTATCTTGCCGATAAATGGTGGGAAACCAAGCTCTGTTCAGATGAAGGGTTACAACTCCGGTCCTTGTTTGGTTTATGGGTTGTAACCTGGCTATCGGAATAGTTCTATGGTTATCTCGTCGTATATCATCCTGACATGTTTTCGTAATTCTAGTTTTAATATTAAATTTTCTTGTGCTGATTGCTGGCTTTTGTTCTTATTTCGTGGCCCCCTTGTGGCACTTGCTCTTTCTGGGGTTGACCCAGCTGGTTTTGTGTGGCCAGATTTCGGAGCAGCTCCCGAGGATCTACCAAGCTTCCAGTCCAATGGTGGCGACTAGAAGGAACCCGGGCTACGAGTGGGTTTTCTATTTTGTTTCGCTCACTCTATTGTAAATTTATTCTTTTAAGGCGTTTAGCCGACGAGCACCTGTTAGCTCGATGCACTTTTACTTACTGTCTGCCTATGGGCTGTAAACATAATTAACAAATTCTAGGGTTGATCATGTATGACTTAAACTCTTGCTAGTCCTAACATTTTGTACGACTAGCTTCATGATCAGCTGATATGTAATATTTGGGACGCCTTTTATTGTATATTTAATGACCATACATCTTGTAGTTATATTACTTGCTTGAGATTGAGACAATAGGCTTGACCTTAAGAGACTGTTGGCTTGTAGTAAACCCTCATATCTAGACAGCCGTGACCGTATAGTTGAGATGTATTCTATTTCAATATACGTAGCTGGCTATGTCTGCCCCCGCTCTCCAGTATTCTGGTTCTGGGCGTGACATGGTTTAAGTGGTGGCCCATACAGGTCTTGTCAATCAAGAAATGTGAGGGTTTACCGAATAGATGTCTCAATAGATATTCGCCCTTGATCTCCGCCGTATTTCAAATCCCCGAAATTCTTGTCCTGATTACATGCTTGTATCGTTGATCTGTCCTGGTCCATCCTTATTGTTTTCCTGTGTCGTCTTCCTCAGCGGCACTGTACCTGACCCTGCCGATCAGCAAGGAGGAGCACCTCCCGTGGACCAGCATCAACCTGGAGATCAAGCCCAGCATTCCGGGGTAGCCTCCAGAGTGATACCCACTGGAGGAGAGTCACCAGTTCGGCCCGTCCAGCCCGCAGAGCCAGATGATGGTACCTTAGTAGGCCTCATCAGAACCTTGATAGCTTTCCAGGATCGTCGAAGCGACGCCCTGCACCAGACAGTTCAAGATGCTTTGACCCGAGGCGGACATCCAGGGAACCAGGCGGCTAACAGCTTCAAACGATTGAACCCTCCTTTCTTCGACGGCATCGAGGATGCGATTGCCGCGGATGCATGGCTTCAGGATACCGAGGTGATTCTGGAAGCAGCTAGGACACCCGAGAATGAGAAGGTGGCGGTGGTACGCCTGCAGTTGTTGGACTTGGCTCGCAATTGGTGGGCAGCGCAAGCCATAGGATTAGTGGCACCCATTGCTTGGGCAGTATTTAGAGAGAGATTCCAGACGAAGTATTTCGATGCTGTGGCTCGGTACAACCTGCAGACCAGATTTACCAACTTGAAGCAAGGAGGCAGGACGGTCGACAGTTATGCATCGGAGTTTTCTAGGCTCAGTAGGTTTGCCCCCACCTTGGTGGCGACCGAGTTTGATAGGGCCCAGCGGTTCCAGCAGGGACTGCATTTGGAGATCTTGTTGGCGGTTGAGCAGTTCGAGCACCAGACGTTCGATGCAGTCTTGAGAGCAGCTAGGAGGCATGAGTATACCTCCCAGAGGATAGTGGATAGGACCGGAGGTAGGAAACGGTCCCACAGTCAGATGCACCAATCATTAGCTCCAGCCCCGGCAGCTAGAGAATTGACCATTGGAACTCCGAGGCGGGCGGCCTCCGTAACGTCGGTTCAGCATTCGACCCCGACGTACCCACAGCAGCAGAAGCAGAAGCAGACTTTCGCGATGGGACGTTCTCATTGCGGGAAGCCAGGGCATGTGGTGGCAGACTGTCGCAGGGCGCAGGGATTGTGCCTGGCTTGCGGAGCAGCAGATCATAGGATAGGGGCTTGCCCGAATAGGGGTGGTTCATCAGCATCCAACCCTTCTAGCTCTTCGGTGAGAGGACCGGCCCCAGCACCAATTTAGCAGCAGCAGTATCAGTCTTCGAGGCCCTTGCCGCCTCAGTCTCAGGCATTCCAGCAACAACACCCCCAGCAGTATGCACAAGCCCAAGCTCAGACCCAGAATAGGCAGAGAGGTTTCCAGCAGAGGGGGCCAGCAGCCAGAGGACAAGGTCAGGCCATGATGATGGCTATGGAAGAAGAAGTTGCACCAGGTGAGGTAGTGGCAGGTACTATTCTCGTCAACTCCTCTCCAGCGTCTGTATTATTTGATTCTGGTGCATCGCATTCATTCATGTCTGCACGATTCGCGACACGGATAGGATTGGAGCCTGAATTATTATCAGTGAGGCTCAATATACTTACTGGTAATGGTCTTATGGGAGTAGATCGAGTGTTTTCCTCGTGTCGGATCGTAGTTAGCGGTAGGGAGTTCCCCGCTAGATTCATAGAGTTTCCTATGGCAGACTATGATATAGTCCTAGGCATGGATTGGTTGAGGAACCAGTATGCTAGGATAGACTGCCATATTGGCAGAGTTGTCTTTAGTATTCCAGGCGAGCCAGAGTTCTCATTTTCCAGAGGTGCAGTAGAGCCATCTTCTCCAGCATTGCGGATGGCAGTAGCAGCAGTGCAGTTACCCCAGATAGTTGAAAAGTTTCCAGATGTCTTTCCCAAGGAGCTTCCAGGGATGCCGCCGGAGCAGGAGATTGAGTTCACTATAGACTTGATTCCCGGGACAGCACCAGTATCAGAGCGAGTCTACAGGATGGCGCCTTTAGAGTTGGAGATTTTGTACAAGATGATTGAAGAACTGAGGACCAAGGGATTCATCCGTGCAAGTTGATCGCCTTGGGGAGCCCCGATGCTTCTTGTGAAAAAGAAGGATGGTACGTCCAGGCTATGTGTTGATTATCGTACCTTGAATTCGGTGACAATCAAGAACAGATACCCTCTTCCGAGGATAGATGACTTGTTTGATCAGCTCAGAGGGGCTTCAGGGTTTTCGAAGATCGACTTGCGATCAGGATACCACCAGATCAGAGTCAGAGAGCAGGACATCCCGAAGACAGCATTCAGATCGAGGTATGGGCATTGGGAGTTCCTTGTTATGCCCTTTGGAGCGACCAATGCGCCGGCCGTATTCATGGACCTCATGAATCGCATTTTCATGCCTTACTTGGATCAATTTGTGATCGTGTTCCTAGATGACATCCTGGTCTACAGCAAGAGTGAAGCAGAGCATGAGCAGCATCTCAGAGTCGTCCTCCAGACACTTAGGGAGCATCAGTTGTACGCCAAGTTCAGTAAATGCGAGTTCTGGCTCGATCGCATTTCATACTTAGGTCACATCATTACCCGAGGAGGAGTGGAAGTGGATCCCCAGAAGATTGTGGCTATCGAGTCATGGCCGGTACCCAGCTCAGTGGCAGAGGTTCGCAGCTTCCTTGGATTGGCCGGCTACTACCGACGGTTCGTTTCAGATTTCGTAAGGATTTCAGCACCGATGACCCAGTTGACCCGCAAGGATGTGCCGTTTGTTTGGACAGCAGAGTGTCAGGAATCATTTGAGAAGTTGAAGCGAGGTTTGATAACGGCTCCCATTCTCACCCTTCCAGATGGGACCGGAGGATTCACAGTTTATTGCGACGCTTTAGACAGAGGATTGGGGTGTGTCTTGATGCAGCATGGGAAGGTAATATCTTATGCGTCACGCCAACTTCGTGATCATGAGAAGAATTACCCGACCCACGACTTGGAATTGGCAGCGGTAGTGTTTGCTTTGAAGTTATGGAGACACTACTTGTACGGAGATAGAGTGGAGATCTTTACTGATCATAAGAGCCTGAAGTATGTTTTCATCCAGAAGGACCTTAATATGCGGCAGAGAAGATGGCTCGAGCTATTGGTGGATTATGATGTGGATTTGCAGTATCATCCCGGGAAGGCCAACGTTGTAGCAGATGCATTGAGCAGGAGAGCCAGAGTTTATCTCCTGACGGCGCAACCAGAATTATTGGCAGATCTTCAGAAGATAGGAATTGAAGTGGTTCTTCCTACCAGTGTGGCATTGATGGCCAGTCTACAGGTTCATTCCAGCATAGTTGAGAGGATCCGGATGGCGCAGGCAGCAGATTCCAAGATCCAGCGACTCAGAGCAGAGTGTGAAGCAGGAAGAAGGCCAGAGTTATGTATCCATGAAGACGGTATACTTCGGCACGGTACTCGTCTTTGTGTACCCAGTGGAGATGTCAGACAGGAAGTGTCACGCCCCAGTACCGAAATACGGAGACGGACTAGGCCAGCTACTCCATATGAGGTACGTAACGTCATACGGCGATCGTGGCTGTCGAGAGACTAGGGGGTACATGCTACAATCAAGTCTCCTATGGTCCCACAGAGTTCTATGTCTCAATCAATCAAGTCACATCAGCAATGAAATGAACATTAAAGATAAAGCAGTAAGGCGTCCCTGACGCTTCATCAAAATGATCATGAGAGACTAGCTTTATAATTTAGCTATCTCAGAGAGTCAGGAGTACAAAATTATACACAGCTGCAGTCTGTTTAATTACAATTATGTACCGACACAAAATATCAAGTAATTCGGCTAACAGGTGCCGGTGGCTAAACGCCGCAAAATGTATAAGCAGGAGTGGTGGAGAAGAAACCCACTCGAGTCCCTGAACCGCCATGCTCCTAGTATGTACCATGGATGTCAGGGAGGTAGATCGTGTCCTCTGGCACTGCTACGGGATCTGGCCAAACAAAACCAGCGGGGTCAGCCCCGAATAGCAAGTACCGCCAAAGGGGCACAAGAGCTAAGATTAAAAACCCCGATAATAGAATGATTGATAATAGTAATACTTATGCTACTATTATAGGGTAACGCAACATCCTCGAACCCATATGGCACCCTTACAACCAAACAAGGACAAAAGGTGCCGCATGGGGTCGGGACGTGTCGTACTCTATAACTTTCACATAAGTTAAACGGTATAAACAATAAAATCTCCTGATCGTGACTTCGGTCGATAGCCTATCGCAGCACAATAACCAACCCAACAATCAAACAAGAACATGGGTTGGATCATGTACTATGATAGACCATGTTCCTTAGTCATCCACAGCAGTAGCACTTCACAAACAGAATAAGTCTTCCATTCATAACTTCGGTCCACAGCCTATCATAGTACGATAACCAACCCAACAATCAAACAAGAACATGGGTTGGATCACGTACCATGACAGTCCGCTTCCCTCAGTTATTCACGGAAGGTAATAGGATACAAGCAAGTCGTTTTCACAGCCAATCAAGTCTACGCGTTTCTAGTGGAACGAGGTTATCCTCGCGTCATGTTATTAGAAAATCCTCAGATCGTATCTTTCCAGCAAGGCTAGCCAACCCAGGGGTTCGCGTAGACAGGTATGATTGAGCACAGGTCCCTCGTAAGGCCACCTTGCTAAAACATATAATATATAGCAGGAATTAATCGGATACAGTCATCCACTCGTTGCAGATGACACAGTATCCGTGGAGACCAGCCGGCGTGTCAAGACAATATCTCAAGGCGGCTGGTGTAACACGATCTCGGGATTTTGCCCTCTCCATGCATCTAGTATGTTTGGTTGCCTAATTTAACCCTAGGTGAAATCTTGGACTCACATGCTGTGGCCTGCATGATTATCCCCCTAAAGTCGTACTTTAGTACGAGTACCCCAAAGAGGATCCATGTCAATCAGTATGTCAATATGTGCTACCCTCCTTAGTGTAATGCATCATTGCAAATACGCCACGTGGAGTTACGAGTCATTTGTCGAGCATGAACAAGAACTGGGACATTCAGGTACATGTATCGGGTAGGAACACTTTGTTCTCCGGGGTCACATTAGTGCTCATATCATACTCGGGACAAAAGGCGTAAGGATATAAAATAGGCATATAATATCTAATAAAATATCAAAGGCGTACGTACAAAACACGCACGCTCAAGGGGTGAAAAGTCACGCAGGCTCACTCAAGGCAGCGTGCGTGAAAAGTCACGCAGACTCAAGGAGAGAGCTGCGTGAAAAGTCACGCAGACTCAAGGGGAGAGCTGCGTGAAAAGTCACGCAGACTCAAGGGGAGAGCTGCGTGAAAAGTTACGCAGACTCAAGGGGAGAGCTGCGTGTCCAAGCCCAGCTACGCATCGAGCGGACTCCAGCCCATCTCAAATACGTAAACGCTGTCAAGGCTATGGTTTACTGCCAAATTATGGCAAACAATCTATATCTCAATCCACAATAAGAATACGAAACATGAATGAACACTATGGGTCGTGGTCTGCAGTCCACTAGCATAAATGTCCGATAAGATTCTAAAGGAAATAACAAGAGTCTAAACTGAATCAAGAAACATGATATCTCATGATAATATATGAGAGCACGAGCGGATAATAAATACGATAACGATACCTGAATCCCGCAAGCGAACCATCACGTCTGTCTTCCAGAACCACTAGCTAACTCCATGCAATCGCTAAACCTGAAGAGATCATCAGGTCCTTAGGGGACATAGCAAGATACATAAAAACATGCCTATCTAGCAGTTTATCATGCAATAAAGATAGTACAAGAAATAAACGGGAAAAGACCAATCAGTACGAAAATACGACTCTACACGACTGGAAGAACCACTACGCCTAAACGAACTGCTGGATAGGAACAATAGAACACGATATCACGATGTCAAAGGATAACCAATCGAATACTCAAACCTTTGCCCCTAATGTGGACTCTCAGGTTTGAACAACTACTAGCCCTCGTCCCTGGTGTGGACTCGCAGACTAGCCTCACCCTCGTCCCTAGTGTGGACTCGCAGGCATCACCCTCGTCCCTAGTGTGGACTCGCAGGCGTAGACACCACCCTCGTCCCTAGTGTGGACTCGCAGGCATCACCCTCGTCCCTAGTGTGGACTCGCAGGCGTAGACCAATAACTACTAACCCTCGTCTCTGGTGTGGACTCGCAGGCTAGCCTCACCCTCGTCCCTAGTGTGGACTCGCAGGTGTGAACCATATACTACTAACCCTCGCCCCTAATGTGGGCTCGCGGATTAGCTTACTAACTCTCGCCCCTGGTGTGGGCTCGCAAGTTAGCTTAACTACTAACCCTCGCCCCTAATGTGGGCTCGCAGGTTAGCTTCAAGATTTCAAGACAAGGAGGTAAAGCAGTTTCGATATGACTTATACATCCTATGGCACGATGCGACTCACGACACGGTACGGGAGGGAACCAATCCGGTAGATCCACGACATACAGTCAAGCATGATAACGATAAAAGAGCACGACTAATAAACCAGTAAACACTGTCTAAAGTAAAGCATGCAAATCAAAAGAACTGAAATAACTAACTGATAACATATAAAGATATAGGGACTAAATAAGCATGTAGATCATGAACAACCAGAGCACTATATATATACTAGCATGTCCGATGTACAGATCTCATGTCAAATATCAACTAGTAAAACTGTATAATAATAATAAAATAGGCATGTAAATAAACTGTAGAGGAAGGCAAGGTATCTTGCCTGGTGGAAGCGCGAAGATCCAATAATAAACTAGTCCACTGCTAAGCCAAGAAGTCCAAATATCACAACTGTCTCCGAAAGCTGAAACAAACATCGCCAACATTCTCAGAATAGTCAAATTAGCTAGGATTGCCTGTCCTTAAGTCCAATTCTGGACACAGGGGCAAAACGATAATTTCGGGCAAAAACGGTGTCCGTCGTTGGATCCGCTTTGCACCGAAAAGCGTGCCAGAGTCAATGGTCTCTAAAGTCGTCAAACTACATGTCTACAGATCCAGTTTTCCGATACGAACCCAACCGTATGTCCAAAGTTGGATTCCGGCGGGCCGTGCACAAAATTGCTCGTTGAGTCGGACCGTGGGGCCCGCAATACGGCAATTTTGTCAACTGTCTCAGAATCGGACCAAACTTGGCATACAGGACTAAAAAAATGATACGGTCCTGCTGGCGTAAGTTTTGTCTCGATCTGACGAGCGTGCACAAAGTAATTAGAGAATTTGCAAAGTGCACGATACGGTGAATTTCGACGGATACGCATCAAATTCGTCGCGCACACGCGACCAATTTGAATTCCGTCAAAGCCCACACGACCACGAAGCCGTTACGCAGCTTTCGATGCTTACGGTTCGCGACCACGTCACCCGGTTTGGCGGGACGCACGTCGTGTGGAACAATTTTCTAGTTTTGAAAACAGATTTTTGGAAAACTTTGGGATTCGGTTTCTCGACGCGTAGTCGATGATTTTCAAATCCGCAAAAAGGATTGTGAAGCTCTATATGTTGTCTTCAAGTGTGTCTAATTAGATTTTGGATAATATCGATGAATCGACCAAAATCGATCTCCCAAATAAGGCACTTGGACTGTTTGGAAATTGTTCCTGGAACAGTTTTTCGGGATTTTTACAACGATTTCCTGATCGATCTAATCTAGTAGAAATATTTCTACATGAACAGGATTGTAGAGGGTTATGTCGGGATCGTACCGGAGAAAACGGTTCGCGATGACGTCGAGTGTGGAGGAAGAATTCTCGTCGCGAAGTAGCATTCATTGCTGCAACTGCTGTTGTTGCTCTCCGTCAGTTTTCTTGCACGCGCGCGGCCTCCGGCCGGCCGACGGCGACCCATGCGGTGGCGCGCGGTTGCGGATGGCCGCCCAGAATGTGGAGGATGGGGGTGCGCAGGTTGGCGGCGCAGGGATTAGGTTTTTGCGCGCTCTCCTCCCTGTCGATTTATATATAAAACGCGCACAGGGAAGATCGGTTCGCTGGTTGGGATTTAAAGGGTGAGGGCTCGGCTTGGTTTGTATGGGGTTGGTTGGGCTGTCCTGTATGGGTTTGCTGGAATCGGGCTTTCATGGGCAGGTGGGGAAGCCCGGCTGCCTCTTTTCTTATCCCATTTCCTTTTTCTTTTCCTTAATCCTTTTCTTTTACTATTTCCATTTCTTTTATTCAACTATATTTATCCTATATTCAACTATATATATCCTATATATATATATATATATATATTTTATACGCACATATACGTATATAAATATATTTATACGTACACTCATTTATATATATATATATATATATATATATATATATATATATATATATATATATATACCACTCACGTATATCTATTTATATATATATACATATATATATACACGTATGCACATATTTATCTGTATACACGTTTACACATATATACGTATACTCGTATATTTATCTGTATATATAACCATGACCCAATAACTACATCCATGCTTAAGTAAACAGATATACAATTGTATTTATATATCTTTAATAGAGAATAAGATGATAGTAACTATTAATAATAAATAACTTATAAACTTAATAACCACACTAACAACACTAATAGTAATAGCAACCCTAATAACACTGCAATTTACCCAATGATATATTTCGGTGAACTCGTCAAACACCATTTATTTGAAATAAATAAAACAACAAAAAATATTTCAAGGATTTTTCGGGAAGGGGAGCTACACAAGTATCCTAAGGGATAAATATCCTACTTAGAAATATTTAGATATTGTTAATCTTGTCATTTACTAGGTTATCCTAATCAAGATTCTAAGCTCAAGGCTAATCTAGATTAGGCTAAGATTCTAGGTCAAGTCTCAACTAAACAATTAGCACATATTTAATTAATACAATTTACAATTTCACAAAATTATCAAAATAACCAAAATACCCTTAGGCTAAAAAGTAGTAATATGACATTATAATCACATGACTAGGCTCCCATAGTCATGGTTAGTCTCTAGGATTAGCAATTCTAGGATTACACTAGTTAACCATCAAAATCACATTTTAATATTTAAATAGACTTAAATTAATTAAAAATCACTAAAAATCATAACATGAGTTAAATCTTATTATTGATTAATCAAAATTATAAAAGTTTAAAATTACCCTCATTTTAGAAAAGTGGGTGTTACACCTCGCCCACCCATATAAAACTAACACGTTCATTTAATTTATTAAACATATTCCTTTTTTATTGTTTGTCTAATCTTGTCTTAGGATCAGTTTTAGGACATAGACGCCTCGTCTATTTGGTACATCAACGACATAGTCGTCCATGAATTCCTTCCGGTAATATAATCGAGGAAGTGCTTCCCACTTAGTAACTTGCCCAAAGTTCGCATCGCAATGACATGGTCGGGCCGACAATATCAACATATTGACTCGTGCTTGCCTTTCGGCCCATACTTGAGACGCAACAACATGGCCACGCTATAAACTCTATTCGTGCTTCAATATCGAGGCCGTGTCTCACAACTTAACATGACAACCAAACTTGCCGTACGACCCTTCTTGACTTAACTCGAAATGACTCAAATCCCAACTTATGCAACTCTGAGTAAACGACTCAATACTCGACGCCACATCTCATACCGAAGCACGTGTCTTTATTATAGACAAATCTTAGGCTCTATACTGGGATTGCAACCGTGCATACCTTTCTTGACACATTTATGGCGTGCCAAAACTTTTTTCTTTTACTCAACCGACATCGTGCATGCAGATTGCCGCACAGCACACCACTTATCTATATAAAAGGTCACTGTCATGACAAGCCATCGTGGACATAGCTCGGATAGATGGAGGGTCCTTAAATTCAAGGTAGTGTGCCCTAAGTAAATCCCTCGACTATATTGGCGCGATATAATCCAGCACTGCTATAACATATTTCCCTAGGTCGAACTGATCCCGGTGCTCCGACATAATATCAGTCGAAGAAAAAAATCCTTGTGCACAAGTTGTCCACGACCACACATCTACGAAAACATCTAGACTCACATAAATGCATGGTCTAATTTGTGGTACGACTCGAACAATACTTAGCAAACACGCATAGGAACCATGAGACTCCCAAATGTGGGACCGTCTTATGCTTTACAAAACATGCATTGGAACCATACTATGCAAAACGTGCATCGGAACCATATTATACAAAATATGCATCATTAGAGACTCCCAAACGAGGGACTACCTCGGCGACAAACGGTCGTATGAACTTTCTATTTTTTGAATCCTAGGGAACGGCTACTGCATAGCCTTCTGACTTAACTTGAACAAAATGTGTCCAGTACGTGCCATAGACCGTGGCATACTTATCCTCGAATCGACTATGTTTCGTGCCTTAAACCAATTGTGTCCTGTACAACATTATCGCTCGAGTCATACTCTATATGACGGGCCTTGAGACCGAGGGAACATATGGCTATATGAAGCCTTAGAATCGAGTACCGAGCAAAGGCTATGCCAAGCCTTGCAACATGGAAACGTGCATTAAAACAATAGAACAATTATGCTATACCAAGCATTGGACGGTAGGACATTGAATACTTTATCAAACATTGGACAATGGGACCTTGCATGCTTTACCAAGCATTTATATCATGCAACGCCTATGACTATGCTAAGTTCATAGTCTTGGGGCAACATACCAACTTACCCTTCTCCCATGCCATGTGACGAAGGACCGAGTATCAATCTAAAAGCACATCATGCAATATTTTTAAGCCAATGTTGAGACCTTTCTATATTCTAACTCAATCTAACTCAACTAAGATTATTCCTTTCAACTATGTGGGTTCATCTCTTTTATTAGCATACCTACTCAGTGAATAAAAACTTTCGAGTTTATTAGCATGAAGGCCAAGTAGAGGCAAGTTCATCGAAGCTATCCATCTGAGTGAGGAGTTGCCTCGGCAGAGCAGGACTTCGAGCAAGCCATTGCATGGCTAACTCCAAATATCGTTGGCATTTTGATTCCTCCGGTTGAACTGAGTGGGACAGGGCATTATATTATACATCACTCAGAAAAAGTCTCTTCCTCAAAACTTATTGAGTAAACACGCATCGGCTTATCTCAAACATGGTTAAGTTATGTGCATCGCGCGTATAGACAACTTAGTTCTATGGCAAATCACCTGAGCGATATCCTTAGTACTTTTGAATCTAACATAACCCAATCGATTATTTACTCTCTTCTAGTCGAAACCCAGTGTTACCCATCCTTAACCAATCTTCGAAACCTGACTCGTATCAATGCCTCGATCAATATTCAAGTTCATTTCAACCCAATGATTCCATTGTCATTAATATTTTCTTTTAAAACTCACGATCTCGAAATTCTCGATACCATTTCATTCCTTTAGTCTTACTTGAATTCAACATATCACTTAGTTGGATCGCACACATATTTAAGGCATCCTCGAAATATATGCATTTCAGCCAGGCCTCGTGATAGTGAATCCAATTTCACATATTTGATTCATCCTATCAATCCTGAAATCAATCATACCGATGCTACCTCTCGAAACAGGGATGTCTTGCCTAACCGCTAGGCCATCTCTTCAGGCTAAAGTCAACGTCAGTATTGGAATCAACATTCCTAAATAATAATATAAATACTAACCCCATCCTAAGGTCAAACCAAAAGTTTATCGTACGGGATTTTCTACCCTAGCTCGCATCACTCCAATTTCTAAACTTTGAGCATAGATTTCTCTTATCCGTACTTGTAACCTTTAGTACAAGGGGTCCGAGTCATTCGGTAAAGTCATCATATGGTGAGTTTTGTTCAACCAAATCCTTTGCATATCACTGTCACACGTTCAAACTAGCAATTCGCATAGTCTATCTCTTCAAATAGATTCGATATATCCATAATATCCAAGTCAGGTATACTACGACACAATTTGTCACTAAACCATAATTCTCATACCATATTCCCTAAGTCGTTTAACACAATTTATATATTCGATTACAAGGTCGTCTAGCATAACAATATGTCATGCCCTAATCTCCCACAAGTTCAATTATCCATGCTAGACATGAAATCACCATGCCAATGCTCCTGCAGGATAATCGTCCTCATCGAGGCAGAACTATTGATTTGAGTCTAGACTAATTCATTCTCGATACGCATATTAGATCTACTCAATCCTCAAACTTACTTTATTGTTAACCACTAGTCCAACCAATCATCGAATTTACCTTCATCGTTAACCACTAGTCCAAACAATTATCGAATTTACCTTTGCATCAAACTACAAGTCAACATAATCCAACTGCCACACCCTGATCTCCTATAAGTTCGATCATCCCTGCTAGACATGAATCACCATGTCAACCCTCCCGTAGAATTATTGCCCAAATCTGGTGTAAGCATGTGCGAGGCTGGAGTTGTGCTCACATAAGACAAGAACGTCAATGTTGTAGTTATCTTTGAAATGATCAATATACTTTCATTTTCATTCAAACATTCATTTCTATCAAAATCTCGAGTATAGCATCCATTGAAATAATTACATTTTACATGATCATTATTCTTCGAATCAGAGTACCCCCAAGTTATTGCACATCGATCTTTGATACGCCTCAATATCATTGATGATAAACATAACCTGACGATCTTTCTTTTCAACGAACTCTGGGTCGTGCAACTGATGCTATCGTCCGAATTGGATATACCACAATATCCTCGACATTCAAGATCAAATTTGATCATTATCCCTCAAACTAGTTACATGATCAATTCATTTGAACCCAAAATCACGTACGTTCATCTGTCTATCTTAAATTATCAAGTAACATATTTCCTCAAATTAAATTATTCTATGCTAACTCAAGTCATTGAGCAACATCTGTCCAAAGTCCTTAGAGTCATTCTTGTATATTAAAATCATTTTCATGCATGCTATCTTCTAATCATGGTAACTTTTTGTATACGATTCATATTGATTCTTCGACTGAGCCAACCGTTCGTTACACCTTATCTTTTTCTCGATTCAATTTACCTACTCAATCATTTTTGCAATTTGTACTTCTGCAATCCTAATCCCATATGTGTCGTTTCTAGTTCGTTTGAATCAACTCATCAAAACTTTAATATTACAACTTAATCAATGATACTCAATCTAAGGCTTTGCATACGATGACGCTTGCTGATAGACTCATTGGCACCCCGATTCTCATTCGATCGACATCCCTAGGGCTATTCCATACACTACTTAGGGATGTAGTCATTCGATAAATCCTCAAAACAAATTTCGAATCACAATCGATTACTTTGAATCTCTGTTCGAACCATTTCTCAATTTCAAGCACGTTCATCTCTATATCGCCTCGACGATAACATCGTCCGATGGCACCCCTATCGATAGTCATCCAACATAAGTCAAACTTATTCCTATTTAAAAATTATTTAAATCCTGTACATGACTTTGCTAATGTCGACGCAAATCTTTGTATATATGTCCAGCCCAAAGCCAAATGTACCTTACGTAAAACCATCTTGTTCAATTAAATTTACTTTCGTTAGATTTTTCAAAATATATAGACTTATTGTATGGAGCATCCCGTGGAATATTGAGAGAGAGCACACCAATGATATCAATTTATGAAAGCAAAATTTGGTACAAAGACATTAGAGTTAAAGAATTCAATCGAAAGTCCAAGGACGTAAAGCCATGCTCTGATACCATTATGTCACACCCCGCTCCCGGAGGAGCGATCATCCTCGCTAAGGCGTGATGTCGTACGAGCCTAGGTTGCGCCCGTGCAAGGCAGGTTCCATAACGGCCGATTACAACAGCTTGCAACGGGGTCGTCGCACAGAAGTCCCAAGCAGAAGCATTGAATAAATGAAAGAAAAACAAGTGTTCATACTCAATCAATACTTTTATTGATATTGAATACAAGGTTTCAAGGGTGCGAAGCCAAGATTACAAGTCGCTCTTGCTCAATTTTCTCTCTACTTATAATCGCTCAACTCTCTCTCATCTATCAATACAAGAGCTTAAGGCTTGCCACTTGCGGGTGCTTCGGAAGGCGATGTCCATACATTATATCCCGTATAAGTCCAGACTCCATGTGGCCGCACGTCTCGAAATGCCAAGGAACTCCATGCCTCGACGCATCCAAGCGAGCTCTACGTCGAACGAGCTTCTACCTATGTCTGCACATGGAAACTGTGTGGATATCAGTACACAACCACACTGGTGGTGTGAGCTCCTTGCCCACCCATACAAAACCAACGTGTTCATTTAATTTGTGCAACATATTCCGTTTTGATTGTCTTTCTAATCTTGCTGTAGGATCAGTTTAGGACATAGACGCCTGGTCTATTTAGTGCATTAATGACATAGTCGTGCCATGAATCCCTTCGTGTAACATAATCGAGGTAGTGCCTCCCACTTAGTAACTTACCCAAAGTTCGTATCGCTATGACGTGGTCATGCCAACAATACTAACATATCGACTCGTGCTTGCCTTTCTGTCCATACTTGAGATACAACAACATGGCCGCACCATAAACTCTATTCGTGCTTCAATATCGAGGCCGTGCCTCACAACTTAACATGACAATCAAACTTGCCTTATTGCCCTTCTTGAATTAACTCGAAATGACCCAATTCCCAACTTATACAACTGTGAGTAAACGACTCAATATTCGACGCCATATCTCGTGCTGAAGCACATGTCTTTACTTATATACAAATCTTAGGCTCTATACTGGGGTTGCAACCGTGCATACCTTTCTTGACTCATCCGTGGCGTGCCAATACTTCTTTTCTTTTACTCAACCAACATCGTGCATGTGGATTGCCGCTCAGCACACCACTTATCTATATGAAAGGTCACTGGCATAATAAGCCATCGTGGACATAGCTCGGATAGACGGCGGGTCCTTCAATTCAAGGTAGCGTGCCTCAAAGAAAGCCTTCGACTATCTTGGCGCGGTACAATCCAGCACTGCTTTAACGTCTTCCCCTAGGTCGAACTGATCCCGGTACCCCAACGTAATAGCAGTAGAAGAAGAAATCCTTGTGCACAAGTTATCCATGACCACACACCTATGAGAACATCTAGACTTACGTAAAGGTATGGCCTAATTTGTGGTATGATTCGAACCATACTTAGCAAATGTGTATAGGAATCATAAGACTCCCAAACGAGGGACCGTCTCTGTAACGCCCCAGTCCCAAAATATATAGGACTAGTTATACGAAAATATGCCAGCTGTATGCATATGAAGAATACTCCAATATGTGGAATTCTTGTATGCATACATAAGCTGGAAATCACAGGCCAATCACAGATACTATATCTCATCTACAGAATCACAAGAGAAAATAATAGTCCAGATAGTATCAAATAAAAGAGTCAAAGATGGATAGCCGGCTGGAAACAAATCCACTACCAAATAGCTATGAATATAATCTAAGATACTGTAGTCCAACTTCCAAAAATAAATGGAAGATACAAGTAAGGAAAGAATCAGACATCGTCAGCGGGTGAGATATCCTCGGTAGAAAACGAAGGAGCTAAACCGAGTCCGTACTCCTGGGGCAATCCTGACCATCTACACCTAGAGAGATCACCAGGTCCTCAGCGGGACATAACAAGATACAGAAAAACATGCCATATAAACTGAATATAAATGCTCACAATAATCCGAATAATAACATGGTTCAGTACTTTATCATCGAAGCAGTGAACCACACCTACAACCAAACAAGGACAAGGTGTGGCACACTAGTTCGTGACAAAATACTGTTCCAAGCCATGAACGGTATAGTACACAACCATATGGAAAAGTACATACACCTACGGATAAAGGTCATCTAACCATTCTAAGTGGAATGTATTTTAAGAACAGTTCATGGTCGCATGACTACCGGGTCAAGTCAGAAAAATATCAATGCAGTACAGTACCTCAGTAGCGAGTCACAAAACCATATAATATTTTTCAGTATCGAGCGAGTCTATAGAATATAGTCTACCTATCGTTCCTCAATAGCGAGCGAGTCTACGATAGATAGGGTGGTAGTCAACTTCCAATCATGTTCTCCTCGCCCAATGCCAACACATAATTGCTAAGTCTTCTAGCATGCAACTCTATCAGCAGTTATTTCCTAACGCTCGTCCTCACGTATCAGTGGCCAACCAACTACGCAAGTATGATACCAATATGAGACTCGTGATTCGTGTAACACATGTGTCAAGGCCAATGAATGCATCACAACAGAGGGTAGTCTTCCTAACTTTAAGTCGATGCATAATATTAAAGTAATAGAAATAAAACTAGACAGTTAAAATATATCAAGGCAGAAAATGACAATAAGTAAGAAACTAAAACTAAATCAGCATGCTAAATGGCAGTAAATAAGCAGAATATAATGGCAAGGTATCTTGTCTGAGGGTGGTGCGAGATGTAGCAAAATTCAACCGTCATAATCATCAACACGAAAGTCAAAATCCATAAAGAGGTCCGGATGCTGAAACAAACATCACAAACGAGTTTGGTATAAAAAATATGCCTAGGAAATGCATGTCCAAAAGTCTAATTCTGGAACAGGGGCAAAATCGTAATTTCGGGTCAAAATGATGTCCGCCGTTGGACCTGTTTTGCATCGAAACATGCGCCCGAACCTACGGTCTCTAAAGTCGTCAAATTACATGTCTTCGGATTAGATTTGAGGACACGAACTCAACGGTATGTCCAGTTTTGGATTCCGATAAGCCGTGCACAAATTTGCCCGTTAGAGCAGGTCGCGGGCCCGCCAATTAGGTGTTCCGTTCGACCTTCTCAGAATCGGACAAAACTTGACATGTAGGACCAAAAAAATGATACGGTCCTGTTGGCGCAAGTTTCGTCTCGATACGACAAATGTACACGAAGTTATGGCCAAGTTTACAAAAGGTCGATACCCCGGCGGATACGTACTGATTTCGTCGTGCACACGCAACGAAAATGAGTTCCGTCAGTTCCCACACGTCGACAACATCCATACGCGCCTTTCGATGCATATAGTGCGCGACCATGTCGTCCAATTTGTCGGGGCGTACGGCGTATCGGTGAGCATTGTTGAAATTCACTATTTTAAAACCCAATTTTTTTAAACTTTGAAACTATTTTTATCACAATTTTATCCATGAAAATTTAAACTATTAGTGGGGTATCCATCTAGTTTAGGTTGTTAATAAATCTGTTTAACCATATTTTCTAAAATGTCAAAGGATCGACAAGTAACTGCCTTCCAATATAGGGTTTTAAAATCTCGAACTTTTCTATTTTTGACAAATTTTTGCTCGACTTTGAGTCGAATTTATAGGCAGGTTGTTCCTCTATAGCCAAACCTATTTACGAGGTTATGTAGAGGGTCGATTAAGCTATCCAGAACACTCTACGGTTCAAAAAATAGTCGAGGATACTGGAAGAAAGGTGGGGTTGAAGTACAGTACCTGTGACTGCTGTGATCAGAGCAATGCTCTGTTCTCGACTAGAACTGGGTGGCCTGGTGGCGCTCCAGCAACCACCGCCGTCGCGCAGGCGGTGCACGTGGTCGAGGACAGGTCATACAGGGGCGTCGGTCGTTGTGAGTCCTCCAGAGGCCGAGGAGGTGATCGCAAATTACGATTTTTCTGGGTTGCAGAAGAATATTTTTTTCTAAAGTTCGTATGGTCATCCGAATCCCTTTTTCCTAATCATATTCATATTGATTTTAGTTTAAGATTTGGAAGGGGTTTAGAGATTATACAGAAGATTCAAAAATTTGATTTAAATGGAGGAGATCGGGATTTGAATGATTTAATGGGAATCACATTTGGAGCAGTTTTGAGGAGAAATCTCAAAATTGGGCCAAGCAGGTTTTATTATCTCACGAGATTATCATTATCTCCTGAGATAATGATAATAATTTGAAAAAAATTTCTTTCTCTTTTTCTTTACAAATAACCTTTTTAAATAAGATATAAATATATTTATATCTAAATTCTAGTCTAACCACATAATTCATGAAAATACATTCATATATATATAAATTCCTAAAATACCTTGGTAGCATTTATTTACTCTATATATAAAAACTTACTTAATATTGAAACCCTAACATCATTAAACCAAATATAATTTCCAATTATTTCTAAAATCAGTAAATAATACATAAAAAGAAAATTATAAACACGTATAAAATATTTCTTAAAATAATTGAATATTACGACAAGTAAATTTAGAGGAGCACGACACTAGTCAGGGCACACAATGCCACTCGTCGTACCACATTGTCTAGTCAATGAGCGTAACAAAATATAAATACGACTAAGACTTTATTTATAAATATATATCAAATAATTCCAAAAAAATATTTTCAAGCAATATAGAATAATAATAAAATCTTTTGAAAATTCTGGGGTTTACATCCTACCCAACTTATAAAAATTTTATCCTCGAAATTAAAAATAATCTAAATATCCAGAATATGTGATTTTTATATAAAAAAGGAGAACATGAACGTCAAATCGTAGCTCGGTTTTGAAAGGCTGGCGGGATGGTTATAACGGGATCCAAATTGTTATCATATTCTACAAGGTTGAGTATCATTTATCCAAGACTCTACCCAACTTATAGAAGTTGGCTACTTTTAAAAAATTATCGTTACAAGACTTCTAGAAAATCAAATCCTAAGGAAAAAAATGAAAATATTGGCACTCCTGTCCACAGTCAAGGATCCTAAGGGATGCCTGGATATTGCCATAACGTTCTTGGTCAATAACTACTATAAGAAAATTATTACAACTTAAGATTGCCTCCCTATGGGTCATGCTTCCAACAAACTGGTAGAAACCTCTTATTTGACTATAACTAGAATGCGTTGGTACAGTGGGATTGGAGTCTTCGCATAACACGGGTAACTAGAGATGAGGTTGAAGAACTTTAGGGGAAGAAGAATTCATGGGCAAAGAGGTGAGGGTCTTTAATAAGCACAGAAACCTTACTATAGAATTAGAATAGGTAAATGTTTGAACCTTTAAGTCATAATGACTAATATGTGCGGGTTGGTTAAATAGGATCCGTAAGCCTTGAAAATGTGTCTTCCGTGATTTTTGTGTATAAGTAGCACATGGGGAATCAATTGAGTGATACACTAGTGACATGCGCGTAGTGGGCTTCGAGTAGATCACGATCATATATTGGGTTGAAAGATTTTTGAGTCGAGGGTGGATCTCTAATTGAGGTCGGAAAGTACGTCGATATCACGGTAAGGGTTATAGTTTGCCTTTTTGATCCGAAGTCATATCATGAATATAGAGTACAAGGTGACATATATGAGTGGGACATGATATACCTAATGATGGTGGGCTCGTCTAGGTCTTGTATATGAAATTTATTTGAAGAAAAAGTCTAGTTTTGTGCTCCAATTATCAAAGTCACGATAGGGAACACCCAAGGATCAAAATAGAGAGTGGGTTTTCATGAGGCAATTATTTATCCTTCTAATGGTAACCAATTTATCCTAATCAATCGGTAAAAGAATTCTAGAGGGCATTCAATCTATAACCTCCAGAAATTCCTCTCTCAAAATTAAAACCAGGGCACGATTTTATGATTGATAAAGTTAGAAATATTCCAAGTCGTGGTATCATACCTTGACTTGATATTAAAGAGCAACAGTTAACATGATGAGGTAGATATGAATCAAGGACAAAGATTGCGAATAGATGGAAGAATATTGTGTATGCCATACTTGTGTTCCCATGGGAATTCTCCTAGCACGAAACACTATAAAGACACACGAACCGAGGACATGGGCCATTTCACATATACAAGGTCTACCAAAAAGGTATCTAACTCTAAGGCATGTCTTGGAAATCCTTTTTGACCCAATCCTTAATCGCTATTCTACGCAAGTCTGTCTATGCTACAGTTTATGGGTTTACTAAAGATGTTTATAGGTAATACCTTGCAGTACAATTGCTAACTCTTTATCCCAATGTGTTTAGGAAGAACGAGATAACTATTCTATGCATGAATAGGATACTAATGAAGGTGCACCAATAATGTATTAACTAGAATAATACATGTGGTATCTGTCAACTCGGGAAGGGTGTCTAGCACTGTTATGGTGAATGCTCGTCCTTGCCTCAGATTATTTATCTCTTCTCTAGCAGGCCTATACTCTGGTGTCTGGCCTATAAAGGCTGGTCCCTCCTGATATTCTTTTAGGAAAAGTGGTTGTGGTGCACCTGGTTCATGAGTTATTGGCCCTTGTAACTGTTGCAGTGATGGTACTGGAGCTAAACTGTGTGTGGCATGTCGGTTGGGGCAATCTCAAAGTTTATGTTCATTGGAACCGCAATTGAAGCAACACTTTAGTCGCCGACGACAGTCCTTCTGCTGGTGCCCTCTCCTTCCACAAAACTGGCAGGTTGTTGTACTTGGAATTTGGTAGGGCACGACTTGTTGTTGATATTACGCAGTAAGTTGTCGTTCAGGGCCTCCTGAACCAAGTTGAACTGGAAAGTCTATCGGGGCAGAGTATCTTTGAGTTTGTTGTGCTTCCTTGTGAAGGATCTCCTGACTTCTAGCTTCTTCTAATACTGTAGCGTACGAAATTCTGGATTGCACAGTGGTATGTGTTTTAAGCTTGGGCCTTAATCCATTATGAAACCTTTTAGCCTTTTCTTTCTCTGTCGGTATCAATCCCTCGGCAAATCTGCTCAGTCGGCTAAATTCTGCTTCATACTCGTCAACCGACTTTTTGCCTTGTTTGAGGTAGAGGAACTGATCATACAGTATATTCCGAGTAAAGGTTGGAAAGTACCTCTCGTTGAAGAGTTTGTAGAACTCTTCCTATGACTGATTGGTACCGAAGTGCCTCTCCTCCGCTTTCCACCAATGATGGGCATTGTCCTCGAGTAATAAATCAACTGCGGTCATCCAATCTTCTTTAGGAAACTGTGGTGCCCTTAACTTCTTCTCTGTGCTAATAAGCCATGAAGTAACTTCTAGTGGGCCTTCGTTACCTTTGAAAGTCTTCGACTTCGTTTGGGTAAAATCTGAAATACTGCCTACGTATGAATGGGGCCTTGGTGGAGGTGCTGGTACTTGGGCTGGTGGTGGAGATGAGGGTCTATTAAGTGGGACCATCACGTCATGTCTCAATAGCTCATTTTGCTGCCATTGAGTCCGTAATAAAGTATAAAGGAACCGATTGGTAGCATTTCCATCAATCGGGGGGCATATACATCTGCGGTCCAGCTTGAGGTAGATTCTGATGAAGGGGTGGTGGAGTATACCCTCCCTGGGGTGCAGGGGTCTGCTGAACAGGCTGAACTAACTAGGGTTCAGAGGCTTGGGGATGCTGGTGAGTAGGTGGATTCGTCTGGTCTGGCTGAGAAGGCATGGTTGAGGTTACTTTAGGATGCTGTGAGTGAGTTTGCTCCTCTTGGGCTGCTGAGTTACCTGAGGTGATGGCAAGTGGGGCAACGCTACCGCTATGAGGATTCATTTTCTGGCACGAGATATAATATTTTGTTAGAACAATTTCAAGCTAGATGCAAGTCAAGTAGTCAATAAAAGTTTGAAGAGGAATCAAGGGAGGTATCAAACATGTGGATGAGATTCCTAATTTCTAACCTATATGCAGGCTCGTATCGGCACATTTATGTAGCCGATACGATATGCTTTGACTGCATGGGCCACCACAAAAATATGTAACGCCCAAGTCCCAAAATACCTAGGACTAGGCATACGAAAATATGCCAACTGCATGCATACGAAGAATACTCCAATATGTAGAATTCTCGTACGCATACATAAGCTGTAAATCACAGGCCAATCACAGATAACAATATCTCATCCACAGAATCATAAGAGAAAATAATAGTCCAGATAGTATCAAATAAAAGAGTCAAAGATGGATAGCCGGGTGGAAACAAATCCACTACCAAACAGCTATGAATATAATCTAAGATACTGTAGTCCAACTTCCAAAAATAAATGGAAGATAAAAGTAAGAAAAGAATCAGACATCGTCAGCGGGTGAGATATCCTCGGTAGAAAAGGAAGGAGCTAAACCAAGTTCGTACTCCTGGGGCAATCCAGACCATCTACACCTGGAGAGATCACCAGGTCCTCAGCGGGACATAACAAGATACAGAAAAACATGCCATAAACTCAATATAAACTGCTCACAATAATTCGAATCATAACATGGTTCAGTACTTTATCATCGAAGCAGTGAACTACACCTATAACCAAACAAGGACAAGGTGTGGCACACCAGTTCGTGACAAAATACTGTTCCAAGCCATGAACGGTATAGTACACAACCATATGGAAAAGTACATACACTTATGGATAAAGGTCATCTAACCATTCTAAGTGGAATGCATTTTAAGAATAGTTCATGGTCACATGACTACCGGGTCATGTCAGAAAAATACCAATGCAGTATAGTACCTCAGTAGCGAGTCACAATACCATATACTATTCCTCAGTATCGAGCAAGACTATATCATATAGTCTACCTATTGTTCCTCAGTAGCGAGCGAGTCTACGATAGATAGGGTGGTACTCAACTTCCAATCATGTTCTTCCCGCCCAATGCCAACTCATAACTGCTAAGTCTTCTAGCATGCAACTCTATTAGCAGTTATTTCCTAACGCACATCCTCACGTATCGGTGGCCAACCAACTACACAAGTAAGAGACCAATATGAGAGTCGTGATTCGTGTAACACATGTATCAAGGCCAATAAATGTATCACAACATAGGGTAGTCTTCCTAACTTTAAGTCGAGGCATAATATTAAAGTAATGGGAATAAAAGTAGACAGTTAAAATATATCAAGGCAAAAAATGATAATAAGTAAGAAAATAAAACTAAATCAGCATGCTAAATGGTAGTAAATAAGCAAAATATAATGGCAAGGTATCTGGCCTGAGGGTGGTGCGAGATGTAGCAAAATCTAACCATCAGAATCGTCAACACGAAAGTCAAAATCCACAAAGAGCTCCGAATGCTGAAATAAACATCACGAACGAGTTTGGTATAAAAGATATGCCTAGGAAATGCCTGTCCAAAAGTCCAATTCTGGAACAGGGGCAGAATCATAATTTTGGGTCAAAACGATGTCCGCCGTTGGACCTATTTTGCACCGAAATGTACGTCGGAACCTACGGTCTCTAAAGTCATCAAACTACATGTCTACGGATCCGGTTTAAGGAGACAAACTCAATGGTATGTCCAGTTTTAGATTCCGATGTGCCGTGCACAAATTCGCCCGTTAGAGTGGGTCGCAAGCCTGCCAATTAGGCGTTCCGTTCGACCTTCTCAGAATCGGACCAAACTTGGCATACAGGACCAGAAAAATGACACGGTCCTGTTGGCGCAAGTTTTGTTTCGATACGACGAACGTACACGAAGTTATGGCCAAGTTTGCAAAAGGTCGATACCCCGACGGATACGCACTGATTTTGTCGCGCACACGTTACAAAATTGAGTTTCGTCAGTTTCCACATGTCGACAACATCCATATGCGCCTTTCGATGCGTATAGTGTGCGACCACGTCGCCCGGTTTGTCGGGGCGTACGACGTATCGGTGAGCATTATTGAAATTTACTATTTTAAAACCCATTTTTTTTTAAACTTTGAAACTATTTTTATCACAATTTAATCCATGAAAATTTAAACTATTAGTGGGGTATCCATCTAGTTTAGGTTGTTAATAAATCTTTTTAACCATATTTTCTAAAATGTCAAAGGATCGACAAGTAACTGCCTTCCAATATAGGGTTTTAAAATCTCGAACTGTTCTGTTTTCGACAAATTTTTGCTCGACTTTGAGTCGAATTTATGGGCAGGTTGTTCCTCTATAACCAAACCTTTTTACAGGGTTACATAGAGGGTCAATTAGGCTATCCAAAACATTCTACGGTTCGAAAAATAGTCAAGGATACTGGAAGAAAGGTGGGGTTGAAATACAGTACCTGTGACTGCTGTGATCAGAGCAATGCTCTGTTCTCGGCTAGAACTGGGCGGCCTGATGGCGCTCCGGCGACCTCCGTCGTCGCGTAGACAGTGCAGGTGGTCAAGGACAGGTCGTACAGGGGCGTCGGTCGTTGTGAGTCCTTCAGAGGCCAAGGAGGTGATCGCAAATTACGGTTTTTCTGGGGTTGCGGAAGGATTTTTTTTTTCTAGAGTTCGTATAGTCATCCGAATCCCTTTTTCCCAATCATATTCATATTAATTTTAGTTTAAGATTTGGAAGGGGTTTAGAGATTATACAGAAGATTCAAAAATTTGATTTAAATGAGGGAGATCAGGATTTGAATGATTTAATGGGAATCACATTTGGAGCAGTTTTGAGGAGAAATCTCAAAATCGGGAAAAATAGGTTTTATTATCTCACGAGATTATCATTATCTCGTGAGATAATTATAATGATTTGAATTTTTTTTCTTTTTTTCTTTACAAATAACCTTTTTAAATAAAATAAAGATATAAATATATTTATATCTAAATTCTAGTCTAACTACATAATTCATGAAAATACATTTATATATATATATATAAATTCCTAAACTACCTTGGTAGCATTTATTTACTCTATATATAAAAACTTACTTAATATTGAAACCCTAACATCATTAAACCAAATATAATTTCTAATTATTTCTAAAATCAGTAAATAATACATAAAAAGAAATTATAAACACGTATAAAATATTTCTTAAAATAATTAAATATTGCGACAAGTAAATTTAGAGGAGCACGACGCTAGTCAGGGCAAACGATGCCACTCGTCGTACCACATTGTCTAGTCAATGAGCGTAACAAAATATAAATACGACTAAGACTTTATTTATAAATATATATCAAATAATTCCAAAAAAAATATTTTCAAGCAATATAGAATAATAATAAAATCTTTTGAAAATTCTGGGGATTTACAGTCTCATACTTTGTAAAATGTGCATTGGAACCATACTATGCAAAACGTGCATCGGAACCATATTATGCAAAACGTACATCATTAGAGACTCCCAAACGAGGGACCGCCTCGGCGACAAATGGTCGCATGAACTTTTCATTCTTTGAAACCCAGAGAATGACTACTGCATAGCCTTCCGACTTAACTTAAATAAAACGTGTTCCATACTTGCTATAGACCGTAGCATACTTATCCTCGAAACGACCGTGTTTCGTGCCTTAAACCAATTGTGTCCTGTACAACACTACCACCCGAGTCATACTCTATATGACGGGCCTTGGGATCGTGGACCATATGGCTATATGAAGCCTTAGAACCGTGGGACCGAGCAAAGGCTTTGCCAAGCCTTGCAACATGGAAACATGCATTGAAACTATGGGAAAATTATGCTATACTAAGCATTGGACGGTAGGACAGTGAAAACTTTATCAAACATTGACAGTAGGACCTTGCATGCTTTACCAAGCATTTATATCGTGCGGCGCCTATGACTATGCTAAGTTCATAGTCTTGGGAAAACATACCAACTTTTACTTCAACCAAGCCATGGGATGCAGGACCGAGTGTCAATTTGAAAGCATATCGTACAACATTTTTAAGCCACCGTTGAGACCTTTCCATATTCTAACTCAATCCGACTCAACTAAGATTATTTTCTTCAACTATGTGGGTTTATCTCTTTTATTAGCATAGCTACTCAGAGCAATAAAAACTTTCAAGTTTATTAGTGTGAAGGCCAAGAATAGGCAAGTTCACCGAAGCCACCCACCTGAGTGAGGAGTTGCCTCGGTAGAGTGGGACTTTGAGCAGGACGTGTAGTGCCCTGCTCCGTGAAGGCACTAGATAGACAGAAAGATCGGATTGCTGGCTCTACAACAGAAGACGATTAATCTGGGTGAGTGGACAAATTCTTATTTGCTGATTCGCTTACGTCTAATAAGAATCTGAGTTTTTGATTGAATGCTATTGTTAATAACAAGATAGTAAATTATTGAGTATGCTTTTAAGAGAATTCACATATTACCTTGCTAAGAAATGAATGTTGCCTTGATCAAGAGAACCTTGTCATACTAATAACAAGACGGTTATAAGTATGTATGCTTATAAGAGATTTCACATGTTGCTATGCTAAGATAAGAAAAGAGATAACCTGTATGCTAAGAAGAATTGTTGCATGCTAATAAGAAACGAACTGATGCCTGTATGTTAAAGAAAGATGGTTGCCTGATAAAAAGAAATAAATGTTTGCTAAGTTAAATCAAACGAGATATTGCCATGTTAATTTACATCTTTGTTCTGAATATGACTCATTATCCTGCTTGATAAGAAAAGAGAGAAGCTGTTGGCTATATGATCTGAAAAGAAGAAAGACACGAAATGAACGTGTTGTACATCTACAAAGGCATAAAATGAACATGTCGAATATCTGAAAAGGCATGAAAAGAACATGTCGTACATCTAATCACAAATCTGTCTCATCAGATAGAACAGCTAGAGCATGCACATGGTCTCGGACAACTCGTGCACCAGTAAAATTTGTCTCTCGGGTGGAATCTGGGGGCACCAGGACCACTCGGTGTCACGACCTGCACCCAGTGTAAGGGCACGAGAAGTGACTAACGCCCAGCCTACGCCGCAATGTCGACGGTAGAACGCTGTCCTGAGTCACCATATCTAACACAGTCTAAATAAGCTACGAATAGAGAGTAAAATAATAAGTAACTCAATCACAATACTAAGATGGAATAGAAGAAAGGATCCAAGAGAGAGTCACAATAAAAGTCTAGGTGTAAACCACCAGAATAAATCTCAAGTACAACTCATAAAGTCTCAAACAGAAAATATAAATAAAGTACTAAGTCTCAGCTAGACTATAGGCAAGTCCTTAGCGACTGTGGGATCCTCCTGTGGGTCCACGTCGACAGTGTCATCTAAGCCAATTGCATAATAAGTAGGATAATACTCCTCATCATCATCTGTAAAATTTTCAACATGCCCAGTCAGGACGGAACGAGCACATATCTCTCACAGCAGTTCATATCAGGAATTGACATATAAAGCAAGCTATAGAAAACTATACATGAATCGCTGTAAAGAGAAATCAACAAGAGAGAATATATAAGCTGAGACATAATATGATAAATAGAGAGATGTAATCTTCTACGTGAATCAGAGCATGAATTGGTTATGTAAACAGCTTGGGTTGCACATGGATACAGCTATGGAATGCACATGGATACATACTGGGGATAATGATCACATAACCAACTACACTCTCCCTGCCCCCAACCAATACACAAGGATCAAAGCATGTTAAGTTATTGCACATGGATAACAACTCCTGTATACATGGAACTCATATGGTCATGAGTGTACATGAATAGCATATGAGTGCACATGGATAAATATGAATACATGGAGTACATGATGACCATGATAAAGTACATGAACATGACATACTCGATGTATCCGAGGGGATAACATCGCATGAAAAGATCCAGAGGGTACTAATCCGTGTGAACATCGTGTCAGCATCAAGTATACTAGTCTATAACAAGGGTACATATCCAAAGAAGTATGAAAAGATCAGAGAATGTACTCGCCTGGCAATCCGAACTGATGATAATGAAAAGTGACTGGACTGGAGTAATAAGATCCTATTTAAAACAACAACATGTCATAATACAGTCTAAATAACATAAGGAAAACCTTCAATACAAATTCTACATGATTTGGGTCAATTTAAGTCAAAGTCAACCTTGGGTCAACTTTGGTCAACCAGACTAGTCAAACTAGGTCAAAGTTAGGTCAACTAGCCTATAGGTCAAATTTTAGGTCACTAATAGTCCTAGTGTTGATTTTGGGTGTTGAGTTGGTGTGATCTTAGGTTTCCAAGGAAGCATAAGCCTAACAACCAATGTAATTCACATAATACCTTAACTCACAATTTCCTATGTCTAATACCCATACCTTAGACTAACATCTACCAAAACTCTAGGTTAGGATATTTCTTAGTAAGTTTTCTAGTTTAAACAAGGTAATCTCAAATTCCTAACCTCACAACTCGACCCAATGCACCCTCACACCTGGACACATGCACTTAGGCATGCTTGCTACTACTGCCACTGCAGTTGCCTATTACCTTTGCCTACTTCCTGAATTCTTCATCACCAAACATCCCCATACCAATACACAACACACATACATCTATACCTCTCAATTCCAGTTTCTAGTTTAACTACAACAACCAATTCTTACTAATAATCAAACTGAACTTGACATTTACCAATTCCTAACTAACAATTAACTGAACTTGGCATTAACTGAAATCAATCCTAAATAAATGATCAACCTACCAATCCAAATATCTGTTATAGGAATTACCTATCTCATGATACCCTATCTTGATACATACCCGAATAACCCTATGTCTAATCCAAACTCGAACACAACCCTCTCTACTATACAAACTAGTAGGTATCTCCTAGATGTGATAATATGGGATCTACTGGTTTGGTTTACACAGAAAATCACATCGAAAAATATGATGGAAACAGAACTAAATACTGAACCAGGAAAAAAATTGGAACTTAAAACCCGATACTGATCAACCCAATATCTAACATGACCCAAAACCATCAAAAATCTAATGATATTCGAAACTAATGGTTGGTAAAGTGTCTCGTATATGAACATGCAAATCAGGTGCAGTTGTGTCCAAGGAACAGGACACGAAGTGTCTAAGATACACGAGTACCAGAACTGGAAACCAATCCTCGTGCACGCGTGTTACGCGACCTAGGGCTCGACATAGACCAAACTACGACACATAGTCGCTCTTACATATAGCCCACATGTAGGGCTACTAGCCCATGTGTCTGTACTGGCCACACGACGCGTGTCCAAGTCGTACGATACGCGTATCCGACGCCAAAACTGGGCGCGCGTGCGATAGTACAAAACCCGTGCCTTGTCGATTTCTCTCTCGACTCTCTACGAAACCTAACCAAACTTGTTGGGCATCACGACAGACATTGCCCCTACCCATAACCCAAAAATCACATGTTGAGTTGCTGTGTCCAGCGAGAACGGACACAGCAGCAGCAGGACAGGCGCACAGTCCTCGTACAGCGCGTGCGTGTCCAATTTTGGACACAGATATGTGTCAAATCGATCACAAAACTAGGGTTTAGGAATCCCTACATCTAGGGCTAATAGAATATGTAAAAAGATTCGAATAATAATAACTTTTAATTCTTTGGGTAATTCTATCGAACACCCTAAACCTTACTCCGATACGTGTCCGACACGCCTATCAAACAGACACAAAATTTCACCAAACTACATGGGTGGGTCGAAGGTACCTAGATGCATGCTATCATGAAGAAAAATTAGGAAAAACTATAGTGTTTAGGTGTTTACCTATTGAGAGTTGAAATCTCAATGAAACAGACTCCTCAAGCAATGAGACGACCAGTTTCCACTGAGCAAATGCCTCCAACTCCTTGCTAGCAATACTCCAGCAAGTTATCCTTATTCCCACGATCAAAACGCACTTTATTTGAGGTGAAACGGAGGTCGGATGAGAAAGTTAGGGTTTTGGAGAGTTGGAAACTAGGGTTTTGTAAAAGGGGTGTCAAAACCAATACAAAAGTTTATATAGGGAGGGGGTTTTCCTGTTTTGGCCGGCCAGGCTATTCCTTCTAGGGTTAGGGTTGGTTCATGGGCCCCTCTTCTCTGTCTAAGTTGAGTTTAAGCCCACTAACAAAAAGGCTTAAAAGGCCAATTAATTAAATAGCCTAAGAAGGGTCAATTGGCTTTCTAAATTGGACCAAAGCCTAATATAAATTTCTAATTAGCTAAATGATCATAATATGTCATGGGTAGCCTCTAATATGGATTATCTAAGTTTAAACCAAGTGCTAAATCAAACACAAGCCAATAGTATCTAGAAAATCATAAAATGACTAAAATGACTAAAATACCCTTATTTCCAAAAAGTGGGTGCTACAAGTCTACCCTCCTTAAAAATAATTTCGTCTTCGAAATTAAAAGCAAGCTGCATAAGTAGCAAGGATAGAAATTATACCTCACGGCTGAAAAAGATAAGGGTACTGCTCGCGCATCTCATCCTCCCTCTCCCAAGTAGACTCACCGGGGGAGTGATGCCTCCATGCTACGCGAACTAATAGTATTGTCTGGTTCCTCAACACCTTCTCCCGTCGATCCAGAATCTCCACAGGCTGCTCTGGATAACTGAGAGTATGTCCCACCTCAATCTCAGAATGGTCCAGTACATGGCTAGGATCTGCCACATACCGTCTCAACTCTGATACGTGGAATACATTGTGGACTCCCGCTAAGGAAGATGGTAAGTCCAGTCTGTATGACACGTCGCCGACCCTTCCACTGATAACGAAAGGTCCGACATAGCGTGGGCTAAGCTTCCCTCCTCCACCGAAACGAATAGTGCCTCGAGTCGGTGAAATCCTCAAGAATACCATATCTCCAACCTAGCACAAGCATGGTCTCAATTAACTAAAAAAATCACACAATCAACAAAACACAAACAATAAGATTCTAATCCTAAGTTTAAGCTATACCTCAAACTGCAAAGGTCTTCGGTGGCTGTCGTCCCAATACCGCTGTCTGTCCTGCGCCACGCGAAGTCGATCCTTGATGAGCTTCACCTTCTCGGCTGCGTCAACAACCGTCTTCGGTCACAATAAAGCTCGCTCTCCAACGTCATTCCAAGACAAGGGAGTATGACATCTACGTCCGTACAAGGCCTCGAATGGTGACATCTCAATACTGGCTTGGAAGCTGTTATTGTATGCAAACTCCACCAAATGCAAATGGTCCTCCCAAGAACCTCAAAAATCTAGGACACAAGTCCGTAGCATGTCCTCGAGAGTCTGAATAGTCCTCTCCGACCGTCCGTCCGTCTGAGGGTGGTATGCAGTACTGAATTTGAGCTGAGTACCCAAACTAATTTGTAAACTCCGCCAAAAATGGGAAGTAAAGCGACTATCCCGATCCGAGGCAATGCTCACCGGAACTCCATGTATCCTGACAATCTGTCGCATATACAACTCCGCTAGCTTCTTCGTAGACGTCCCCACTTTGAATGGCAAAAAGTGGGCCAATTTGGTCAACCTGTCCACGATGACCCAAATCGCGTCTTTCCCTCCTGGTGTACGCGGCAATCCCGAAACAAAATCTATCGTGATGTGCTCCCACTTCCACTCCGAAATGGGCAATGGCTGCAATAGTCCTCCTGGCCTCTGCCTCTCCGCCTTAACCTGCTGACAGACTAGACACTTGGCAATGAAGCGTGCTACCTCCCGCTTCATCCCATACCATCATACATGCTCCTTCAAGTCTCTATACATCTTGTTGGCACCTGGATGCATAGTGTACTGAGAGCGATGGGCCTCCTGTATAACCTGCTTCTGAAGCTCTCCGCTAGGCATATACAGCCTGGAACCGTGCCTCAATGTGCCGTCCTCCACAATGACGAACTCTAAATCTGCCAATCCTGTTCGAACCTGCTCTCGAATGCACCGTAGAGTAACATCATCGAACTGAGCTGACTTGATCCTCTCCATCAAGTCTGACTGAATCTGCAGGCCCCATATCTGTATCTGAACTCCTGGCACGATCACCTCGATCCCCAAACTCTCCAAATCTGCTAATAGATGACGATCCATCGTCAAGAACATAGCTACCGGATACCTACTCAAGGCATCGACAACCACATTGGCCATCCCTGGATGGTACTGCAATAAAATATCGAAGTCCTTCATCAACTCCAACCATCTGTGCTGCCTCATGTTGATCTCTTTCTGTGTAAACATATACTTCAAGCTCTTGTGGTCTGTGAAGATTTCCACACGCTCTCCGTATAAATAGTGCTTCTGCAGCTTTAGAGCAAAGACAACCGCTGCCAACTCCAAGTCATGGGTAGGATAGTTCTTCTCATACGGACGTAACTGCCTGGATGCATAGGAAATCACCTTCCCATGCTGCTGCAAGACACAACCCAAACCCTTCCCTGAGGCGTCATTGTAGATAGTGAACCCGTCTGATCCTGATGGCAACGTCAAAATCGGGGCTCGCGTCAGTCGCTTCTTCAGCTCATCAAAAGCAACCTGACACTCCTCTGACAAGACAAACTCTGCGTCCTTCCGGGTCAGCCTAGTCAATGGCTCTGCGATCTGGGAGAAATCCTGAACAAATCTCCTGTAGTATCCCGCCAATCCCAGAAAGCTCCTGATCTTTGCAACTGAACTCGGTGCTATCCACGCCTCAATTGATCTGATCTTCTTCGAGTCGACTGAGATCCCATCTTCGGTCACCACATGACCTAAGAAATCAACTCGATCCAAAAAGAACTCATACTTCGAGAGCTTGCCGTACAGTTGCTCCTTCCTGAGAGTCTCCAACACCACTCTCAAATGCTCCTCATGCTCCTCTGGGGTCTTCGAGTACACTAAAATGTCATCGATGAACACCACCACGAACTTGTCCAAGTACTGGTGGAACACCTTGTTTATCAAGTTCATGAACACCGCCGGGGCGTTAGTTAACCCAAACGGCATCACCATGAACTCAAACTGGCCGTACCGAGTCCTGAAAGCTGTCTTCGGAATATCCTCCTTCTTCACCTTCACTTGATGATATCCTAACCTCAGATCAATCTTAGAAAATACCTTCGCTCTGCTCAGCTGATCGAACAGGTCATCGATCCTCGGCAGCGGGTACTTGTTCTTGATCGTGAGGCTGTTGCGTGCCCTGTAGTCGATACACATCTGTACCGACCCATCCTTCTTCGGTACAAAGAGTATTAGCGCACCCCATGGTGAAGAACTCAATCGGATGAAGCCCTTGTCCTGCAACTCATCCACCTGCTTCTTCAGCTCCACAAGCTCACTATTGTTCACTCTATAGACATGCTGGGATATCGGCTCTGTGCCGGGTATCAAATCTATAGAGAACTCCACATCTCTGTCCGGAGGCAACCCTGGCAACTCCTCCGGAAACACATCTATAAACTCAGCTATCAGTGGATGTGGCATACTCCGGTCCTCTGCTGAAGCTCCGCAGAAAACTCCGCGGCTCTGCTCTGACTCCCACCTGGTGAACTCAAACTCTGGCTCTCCTGGCATGCTGAAAAGAACTCTACCCCCGCGGCAATCTATACTGGCGTGGTGCCTGCTCAACCAATCCATATCGAGTACAATATTGTAGTTCGGTAGTGGCATCACGAGCAGACTCACCCCAGTTCTCGGCCTCCCAAAACTACTCTCCGGTCCTTGCAAACATCACTGATGAGGATAATACCACCCCAGTCATGATTTTGTAAGTCCTAGGCAAAGGTTCAGAAGAAAGCTGGTGTCTAATGGCAAAAGATACAGATAGGAAGCTATGGGAAGCACCCGAATCAAATAATACGAATGCGGAAAAAGAGTCGATAAGAACAGAACCTGCTATCAGATCGCCTACTGCCTCGGTATCCTCCGCTGCCATAGCGAAAGCTCGCCCCTGCTGGCCTCCTCTGGCCTGCTGCTGATGCTGAACAAACATCTACTGCTGAGTCGGTAAGGGTCCCCTCTGCTGCTCCACTGGTGCCTTGGTCCCTGCTCCCTGTCTTTTGCGCCCGAAAGCCTCAGGACAGTCCCTCAACTGATGTTCTGTTAAACCACAGAGTAGGCACTTGTCTAGCCTCTTCCTGCACTCACTCCACCTGTGCCCTGGCTTCTTACAGAAGTCACAAGTGGTAGCCTGCTGCTGTCTCGGTGCCTGCTGACCCTGTCTCTGCTGTGCTTGTTAGAATGGCCTCTGCTGCTGGAAGGACCTCTGCTGATGCTGCTGCTGAAAATGGGGCTTCTTGGCTGGTCCTCCACTGCCACCGGCTGCATGGAAATTACGATCTCTCTTCTGCTTCAGTTCCAGATCATCTTCTGCTGCCATGGCTCCTATCAAAATCTCCTCAAATGTAGCATTCATGTTGTTCTTGGTTAAGGACTTGACTTCCTTAACCAAACCCTTCCTGAATCTCCTAGCCTTCGCTGTCTTACTAAGGCCCTCCACAAATCTGCCCAGGCGGCAGAACTCTCCGGCGTACTCCTCTACAGTCTGGTTCCCCTGAACCAGGTTCTCAAACTGCGTCTCCAACGCGCCAAGTGTAGTATCGGGGAAGAACTTCTCCTTGAAAAGCTTCTTAAAATCCTCCCAAGGTTGCCCCGTAGTACCAACCCTGGGGTCGATCTGGTACCAAGTGCGGGCAAGGTCCTGTATCGTACTTCCTGCTGCTTCCACCTGGAGTCTAGCCAGTATCTCTGCGAGACAAAAAATCTCTTTTATGTGCTCGATCCAGTCGTCCGCGTAAAGGATACCCTCTGTACCCTTGAAGTCCCGTGGCCTCATCTTCTGGAAGTCCTGAATACCTGGAGTCCTCGGCTGGTATGGCTGAATCTGCCCTCCTTGGGGTGAGGCAGTTGCCCTCTCCACTGCCACCATCGCTAACTGGTGGGCATTATCAATGCCCTGCCTCATGTCATCTGTCTGGCGTCGCTGCATCTCTATCATCTGCTGTATAAGAGCGAAACACTGCACCGCATCAATTGTCCCCTGGGGCGGTAGTGGTAGCATCCCCTGCACTCCTGGGGTAGTCCCTGGAACTGGTGAAGGAGCACCCCCAAAAGTAGCAGATGGGCCCACCTGAGCTGGAACAAGAGGCACTGTAGTCCCTGGAGCCTGCTGGGTCGGACGAGAAGTAGCCGTCCTCTCAGGGGTATCCCTGGAGCCAGAGCGCTGCGATCGTGTCTCCACCATCCTGAAGACAGATCAAACAAGGAATCAAATACTGAAAAAGAAGCAAAATCATCAAAGGAGGACAGTTGTTTTCAAAAGGAGACAATTAACAGCAAGAATTGATAAGAATTTTTTCTAATGTGACTAAGTACCTTATCTTATATCCTATATCCTATTGCAGGCTGTAATGATACTCTAGTTCGAGTACCACTACGAATCACACTAGTTGTGATTGGGACCTGCATGGGCCACCACTAAAAATATGTCACGACCCGCACCCAGTGTAAGGGCACGAGAAGTGACTAACGCCCAGCCTACGCCGCAGTATCGGTGGTAGAATGCTGTCCTGAGTCACCATATCTAACACAGTCTAAATAAGCTACGAATAGAGAGTAAAATAATAAGTAACTCAATCACAATACTAAGATGGAATAGAAGAAGTGATCCAAGAGAGAGTCACAATAAAAGTCTAGGTGCAAACCACTAGAATAAATCTCAAGTACAACTCATAAAGTCTCAAACAGAAAATACAAATAAAGTACTAAGTCTTAGCTAGACTATAGGCAAGTCCTCAGCGACTGTGGGATCCTTCTGTGGGTCCACGTCGACAGTGTCATCTAAGGCAATGCCATAATAAGTAGGACAGTACTCCTCATCATCACCTGTAAAATTTTCAACATGCCCAGTCAGGACGGAACGAGCACATATCTCTCACAACAGTTCATATCAGGAATGGACATATAAAGCAAGCTATAGAAAACTATATATAAATCGCTGTAAAGAGAAATCAACAAGAGAGAATATATAAGCTGAGACATAATATGATAAATAGAGAGATGTAACCTTCTACGTGAATCAGAGCATGAATTGGTTATGTAAACAGCTTGGGTTGCACATGGATACAGCTATAGAATGCACATGGATACCTACTGGGATAATAATCACATAACCAACTACACTCTCCCTGCCCCCAACCAATACACAAGGATCAAAGCATGTTATGTTATTGCACATGGATAACAACTACTGTATACATGGAACTCATATGGTCATGAGTGTACATGAATAACATATGAGTGCATATGGATAAATATGAATACATGGAGTATATGATGACCATGATAAAGTACATGAACATGACATACTCGATGTATCCGAAGGGATAACATCGCATGAAAAGATCCAGAGGGTACTAATCCGTGTGAACATCGTGTCAGCATCAAGTATACTAGTCTATAACAAGAGTACATATCCAAAGAAGTATGAAAAGATCAGAGAATGTACTCGCTTGGCAATCCGAACTACAGATGATGAAAAGTGACTGGACTGGAGTAATAAGATCCTATTTAAAACAACCACATGTCATAACACAGTCTAAATAACGTAAGGAAAACCTTCAATACAAATTCTACATGATTTGGGTCAATTTAAGTCAAAGTCAACCTTGGGTCAACTTTGGTCAACCAGACTAGTCAAACTAGGTCAAAGTTAGGTCAACTAGCGTATAGGTCAAATTTTAGGTCACTACTAGTCCTAGTGTTGATTTTGGGTGTTGAGTTGGTGTGATCTTAGGTTTCCAAGGAAGCATAAGCCTAACAACCAATGTAATTCACATAATACCTTAACTCACAATTCCCTATGTCTAATACCCATACCATAGACTAACATCTACCAAAACTTTAGGCTAGGATATTTCTTAGTAAGTTTTCTAGTTTAAACAAGGTAATCTCAAATTCCTAACCTCACAACTAGACCCAATGCACCCTCACACTTGGAAACATGCACTTAGGCATGCTTGCTACTACTGCCACTGCAGTTGCCTATTACCTTCGCCTACTTCCTGAATTCATCATCACCAAACATCCCCATACCAATACACAACACACATACATCTATACCTCTCAATTCCAGTTTCTACTTTAACTACAACAACCAATTCTTACTAACAATCAAACTGAACTTGGCATTTACCAATTCCTAACTAACAATTAACTGAACTTGGCATTAACTGAAATCAATCCTAAATAAATGATCAACCTACCAATCCAAATATCTGTTATAGGAATTACCTATCTCATGATACCCTATCTTGATACATACCCGAATAACCCTATGTCTAATCCAAACTCGAACACAACCCTCTCTATTATACAAACTAGTAGATATCTCCTAGATGTGATAATATGGGATCTACTGGTTTGGTTTACACAGAAAATCACATCAAAAAATATGATGGAAACAGAACTAAATACTGAAACAGAAAATAAATTGGAACTTAAAACCCGATACTCAACCCAATATCTAACATGACCTAAAACCATTCGAAAATATAATGATATTCGAAACTAATGGTTGGTAAAGTGTCTCGTGTATGAACATGCAAATCAGGTGCAGTTGTGTCCAAGGAATAGGACACGAAGTGTCCAAGATACACGAGTACCAGAACTGGAACCCAATCCTCCTGCACGCGTGTCACGCGACCTAGGGCTCGACACAGACCAAACTACGATACGTGGTTGCTCTTACATGTAGCCCACATGTAGGGCTACTAGCCCACGTGTCTGTACTGGCCATACGACGCGTGTCCAAGTCGCACGATACGTGTATCCGACGCCAAAACTGGGCGTGCGCACGACAGTGTAAAACCCGTGCCGTGTCGATTTCTCTCTCGACTCTCCATAAAACCTAACCAAACTTGTTGGGCATCACGACAGACATTGCCCCTACCCATAACCCAAAAATCATGTGTCGAGTCGCTGTGTCCAGCGAGAACGGACACAGCAGCAGCAGGACACGCACACAGTCCTCGTACAACGCGTACGTGTGCAATTTTGGACACGAATATGTGTCAAATCGATCACAAAACTAGGGTTTAGGAATCCCAACATCTAGGGCTAACAGAATATGTAAAAAGATTCGAATAATAATAACTTTCAATTCCTTGGGTAATTCTATCGAACACCCTAAACCTTACTCCGATACGTGTCCGACACGCCTATCAAACAGACACAAAATTTCACCAAACTACATGGGTGGGTTGAGGGTACCTAGATGCATGCTATCATGAAGAAAAATTAGGAAAAACTATACTGTTTAGGTGTTTACCTATTGAAAGTTGAAATCTTAATGAAACAAACTCCTCAAGCAATGAGACGACCAGTTTCCACTGAGCAAACGCCTCTAACTCCTTGCTAGCAATGCTCCAACAAGTTCTCCTTCTTCCCACGATCACAACGCACTTCGTTTGAGGTGAAACGGAGGTCGGATGAGAAAGTTAGGGTTTTGGAGAGTTGGAAACTAGGGTTTTGTAAAACGGGTGTCAAAACCAATGCAAAAGTTTATATAGGGAGGGGGTTTTCCTGTTTTGGCCGGCCAGGCTATTCCTTCTAGGATTAGGGTTGGTTCATGGACCCCTCTTCTCTATCTAAGTTGAGTTTAAGCCCACTAACAAAAAGGCTTAAAAGGCCAATTAATTAAATAGCCTAAAAAGGGTTAATTGGCTTTCTAAATTGGACCAAAGCCTAATATAAATTTCTAATTAGCTAAATGATCATCATATGTCATGGGTAGCCTCTAATATGGATTATCTAAGGTTAAACCAAGTGCTAAATCAAACACAAGCCAATAGTATCTAGAAAATCATAAAATGACTAAAATAACTAAAATACCCTTATTTCCAAAAAGTGGGGGCTACAAGTCTACCCTCCTTAAAAATAATTTCGTCCTCGAAATTAAAGGCAAGCTGCATAAGTAGGAAGGATAGAAATTATACCTCACGGCTGAAAAAGATAAGGGTACTGCTCGCGCATCTCATCCTCCCTCTCCCAAGTAGAAAAAGATAAGGGTACTGATCACATCACAAGAAACGTTTTCTCTCTAAATGAACAGTGATTGTTTCAGAAAATATAGCTCTTTGTTCACAATCACTAGTATGCTGATATACTGACCCACCATCAGTCTGTATTGCAGGTGCAATATGCATCAAGAAGGATAGTCCGAAGCGATAGCTTGAGCCTCATCCTCAGGAGCCAGAAATCAGAAAAGATGCCAAGAGATGACATCTGTTGCAAGAGTTAGTTTTGTATATAAAGGAATATAATGTATGGGAGCGGGATCATTGTAATCTGTAAAGTTCTAAGAGAATGTAATATTGTATCAGAGAGAATCGAGAGCTTGTAATCTGTTCAAATAAAATTCATAAAGAGAATTATTTCTTATTACCATTGTGTTCAATACATATATTCTGAAATATGTCTGCAGCTGCTTCAATTATCTGTAATATTTTCTGCTGCATATTGTCAATCTTGTCTATCTTATCATGTTTCAGGTCTTGGCCTTGTGCAAGCACAACTTAGGCTTGCACGACATCACGCCTTAGCAAGGACGAACGGTCTCACAGAGTCTGAAGCGAGGACGAAAAGGACTCTACGGTATCAGGGTATGACAAAGTGGTATCAAAGCAACATGATCCACTGGCCAATTTTGATTCAATTGAATTCGAACATGTTCTTCTGATCGAAATTTCCTTGCCTGCTTGATATCATCAATGAGATGAATATTCCATATAATAAGTCCGTAAATATTTTTATGATGCCGACATTTGTTTTATCGATTTGATTGATTGAGATTGAAATGCTTTATTGAACAAGAGTTTTAATATGATTTGAATTATGATTTCATGGATTGATGATGGCGAAGGATGAGGACTATCACTGCTATGGATATCGTAAGTTTTTCCTTAAGTTTCAAGGACGAAACTTCTTCTCGGTGGATAATTATGTAGTGTCCCGCTCCGCGAAGGCACTAGATAGACAGAAAGATCGGATTACAGGCTTTGTAATAGAAGACAATTAATCTGGGTGAGTGGACGAAGTCTCATTTGCTGATTCGCTTACGCCTAATAAGAATATGAGTTTTGATTTAATGCTATTGTTAATATCAAGATAGTAAATCATTGAGTATGCTTTTAAGAGAATTCACATGTTTTCTTGCTAAGAAATAAATATTGTCTTGATCAAGAGAACCTTGTCATGCTAATAACAAGACGGTAATCAGTATGTATGCTTATAAGAGATTTCACATGTTGCTATGCTAAGATAAGAAAAGAGATAACCTATATGCTAAGAAGAATTGTTGCCTGCTAATAAGAAACAAACTGATGCCTGTATGTTAAAGAAAGATGGTTGCCTGATAAAAAGAAATGAATGTTTGCTATGTTAAATCAAACGAGATATTGCCATGTTAATTTAGATCTTTGTTCTGAATATAACTCATTATCCTGCTTGAGAAAAAGAGAGAGAAACTATTGGCTATATGATCTGAAAAGAAGAAAGGCACAAAATTAACGTGTCGTACATCTGCAAAGGCATGAAATGAATATATCGAATATCTAAAAAGGCATGAAAAGAACATGTCGTACATCTGATCACAAATCTGTCTCATATGATAGAACTGCTAGAGCATGCATATGGTCTCGGACAACTCATACACGAGTAAAATTTGTCTCTCGGGTGGAATCTGGGGGCGCCTGGACCACTCAGCATAGGAGAGATTAAGAGCACCCTGGGGTAAAAGAGATCCCATGTTAAAAGGGTAGCTGATATCTGAGTCCTTAGCGACGAGCTGAACCTGAGAGTCACAGTGGCTAATCATGGGATTTTCCATGGACCATCATATTGATAGGTGTTGGTTGGTGCAGAGCTGAACCGGAGAGTCACAGCTGCCAATCGAGTCTGCATGTGTCAAGAATATTTTGCTAAGAGCTAACAATGCAGAGACGAACAGAGAACAATGTTGGTATTATCACGTTTATGCTAATCCTTGTCTTGCGCAGCACTACTAAAATACAACGTTTTAGCGACGGCCCTATCCGTCGCTCATTCGTCGCTAATTGAAGTTACCGACGATTATCGACGGATACTGGCTGAAAAAATCCGTCGGGAATAACCTCGTCGCTAAAATGAATCCGTCGCTTAGCGACTACTTAGCGACGGATTATCGTTGGCTACATCAAAATAGTTAGCGACGGCTAGCCGAATGTTTCCCGTCAACTCCGACAGTTTGAAATTTTAATATAGTAACATTTTACGACAGAAATATCCGTCACTAAACTGTCGTAAATATGTCGGTAAAAGAGTATCGGAGAGTTTCTGATATGTAATGTCCGTCGCTAATCCGTCGCCATTCCGTCGCTATGCCCGAATTCCAGAACCAGGCCGACGGATAATCCCTCGCTACCTCGTCGGATTAGCGGCGTTGTAGCGACGGATAATTCGTCGCCATGGTTCTGGATATCTTTTATATTTCCAGAACCTGAGCGACGGGTAATCCGTCGCCATTCCGTCGCTCAATATTTTTCCAGAACCAGGCCGACGGATAATCCGTCGGCAATCCTTTGCTAAACTATAATTCGTACAGGTAGCGGCGGATTATCCGTCGCTATCTTGTCCTGAGTCCGTCGCTAACTGTAATTCGTACAGGTAGCGACGGATTATCCGTCGCTATCTTGTCGCGAGTCCGTCGCTAACTGCAATAATTTTAAAAAAAATTGTAGGAAACTAACAATTCCCTGTACGTACAGCATATCCAATATCCACCATACATAAATATGACATATCCAACATCCACCATCCACCATACACAAATATGACATATCTAACACAATAAAATTAACCAACAAAATATCCAACACAATAACCAACAAAATATCCCAGACAATATCCAACACAATATTCCAACATACATACGACAAAATATCAAAACATGAACAAAATATCCAAAATATACACATATCCAAATATTCAAATGTCCAAAAACATAAGCAAAATCACTGAGAAGGAGGAGGTGGATCGTCTCGTGCTCTCCCTGCCGCTTCCGCTATGCGTATATAATGCTCCACCATATTTTTCGGCACTTGGGACAAGACATGGTCTGGAAGCGAGCGTAGCTGCTCTGACGACATCATGTCAAGGAGCACCACGATAGCAGCATCCGGTACCAAGCGGGCCTCGGAAGAGCGATCAAAAGAAAGCCGTCCGTTAGAAGAAGGACCAGGTCGATCCGAAGTACGGGCAGCAGCAGTAGACGGACCGGCACCAGACGGACCAAGAGCAGATGGATCGGGAGCAGAAGAAGGATGCGGATAGTGCCCCAGCACTATCGCCCGCAAATCCAACACCGCCGTGGCGAGAGTCGCAAGATGCGTCCTCACATCGTCTGCGGGGGCACGGAAGGAGGCGGAGGCGGTGGATATCTCGGAGTCGACGCCTACAACGACTCCGCCATAGAACCTAAGCCGTACAGGCGCCCTTTCCTAAAGCCGTCGGCGGATTCTATGAATACGTAATCGTAGCGAGCGGCTATAGAAGAGGGCGTCTGGGTAGGCGTCGTTTCGCCGACATCCTCGGCAGGGGGCTCAATCCGACGGAGTGCCTCACGATACGCAGCCTATCCAATGAATGTGTTTATACTATAAGTTTTTCTATGTTATAATCTAAATCCTATGTTTCCCTAAGTTATAGTCTGAATCCTAAGTTTACCTAATTAAGTTAACAATAATTATATTTCTAACATAAATCTCATAAACGTAAGTACTTACATCAGTCTCCTGGGCCCTCGCGTCGACGAAGCTCTCGTCCTTCCGCCTCTTGTGCGTATGCACGAATATTTCGTGAGCGGTGACCGCCTCCGTCTCTCTCCCCTCCTTCACTGCCCGTTGGGCCTACATACGTAGAATTTAATTAACTTCGTATATTAATAGTACCGAATTAAATAGTAGAATAAATTTATGGTATCTCACCAATTTTGCACGCGTCAATGCGTGGGGCCTTGATCCCCCCGTATGTAGACTCGCGGCCTGTCTATTCGCATTGGCTTTCTCTGATTTCTCCTTGTATTGAGGAGTATCCATCTTCTCCAACATCTCCTCATAGTACTCCGCCCGGATCCAGTCCTTCGTATGTGCCGTACGAAAGTCGTACACCGTATCCCGTATCTTCTTCCCGACGACGACTTTGTAGGTCCTGCGGATCACCTCCTCGCGATGGAAGGCCACCAGAACGTCCTCTGATATACAAATTCAAATATCATGTAATTAAAAAATTAATGAATTAAAGAATAATTAATAATTAACCAAAAGATATATACCCTCATCTCGTCGAGCCAGACGTACTGCCTGTCCTGAGGCACCTCAAAAAAATTGAGGTAGGGGCCATGGTAGTTATCCCGGAAATGCGCCCTAGAATTCGGGCAACATTCCACGGGAAAAATCTATAAAGAAGCAACGACTGGATTATTGGTTTGAATAAATGAAACATATTTAATAAATTAACTTAAATTTACTTACGATTCACCCGCGGGCCATATCTCTCGTCGGAACTCGCCCATTGGCCTCTCTGGTGGCGTCGACGGAGGATCCGAGGGTCCGCACATGTACTCCCCGATAACAGGATGAAACTGAATCCGGGGATACTCCGGGGCCTACCGTATAGTAACTGCTGGGTCTGCTGCTGCATCTGCTGATGCCTCCGCTGGTGCATCCGGTAGCGGAACGGATCCGCTATCGGATTGAGTCGCAGGCCTTGACGAAGATGACGGTGGCACCGAGGTAGATTGACGATGGGAAGAGTTTGTGCCTGGGCTCTCCAGGTCGGGATCGGAGGTCACATCCGGGGAAGACGGTTGGCGACCACGACCACTACTACCATGCCTACACCCACCACCACCACCACCACCACCTCCACGGCTAGCACCACCAGCACGAGTGCTCGCAACCATTCCCTGTAAATAGAACATATAAACATAATTAATAATATAAAGGTATAAATGAATATAAAACTAAACTAAAATATATATACCAGCAGCAGGGCGATGAGTGCCGGCCAGACGAGTAGGACTAGGAGTTACATCTGCAGAAAGAAAATCATACAATATGTAGATGATCGAACGACAAAAACATGAACTGAAATAAGAATACAGAAGTTTAATTTAAACTGAATCGTCCTCGTCCTCGGCCTCGACAAAAACATGAACTAAAATATACCGATATTTAATCATCGTCCTCGTCCTCGGCCTCGTCTTCATTTTCTCAAAGCATTGGACAGTAATCTTTCCATAAACACGTGGCAGTCGTGACTCTTCATTCCTGTTAGCTTGCGTTCATTGAGATCAACGCATCTAGACAAATTCGAAACATAGCCGTCGGGAACCTTAAAGTAGATATCCAATTGTAGATTAATAATCTATCTTCCTTGCTCAATGTATATGGCGCTATATGCTTAGTTAATTGTTTACCAGCTCCCCTTTCTATCAAGTTTAGATCATGACGTTTGTATATCTCAGCCATGTCTTGTCTTGCTTTTGGATTGTCCTTCGTCTTTCCTTTAATATCCATGACGGTATTGAAGACATTATCGAATACATTCTTTTCAATATGTATGACATCAAGATTATGCCTTATAAGATTATCTTTCCAATAAGGCAAGTCCCAGAAAATACTCTGTTTGGTCCAGTTATGGCTTTGTCCGAACTCCTCGACATGATTGTTCGATGGATCTTCCATTGCGGTGGGCAATTCCTTTACAACTTCCCAAATATCGTATCCCGACAATCTGGCAAGAGGATGAGAAAATTCTTGTTTTCCCGATCTGAACGCGTCCTTGTTCTTTCGCCAATGATGGCTCACGGGCAGAAATTGACGGTGACAGTCAAAGAAAGAAGTTTTTCCTCCATGTCTAAGGCGGAATGCCTTACTATTTTCTATGCATATCGGATAAGACATGTTGCCGTGCGTACTCCATCCCGACAGCATACCGTATGCTAAAAAATCATTAATTGTCCATATAAGTGAAGATCTCATCTGAAAGTTCTGTTTCCTGGAAATATCATACGTCGTGACGCCGATCTCCTACAGCTATTTCAGCTCATCCACCAACGGCTGTAAATATATATCGATGTTCTTCGTCGAATTTTTGGGACCAGGTATGATAGCTATCAAGAACGTATAAGGAGTCTTCATACACATATATGGTGGCAGATTGTAAGGGGTAAGAATGATCGGCCAACATGAGTATTGAGATCCCGACTGTCTGAAAGGGGCGAAGCCATCAGAACATAGTGCAAGGCGTACATTTCTAGGCTCTGCAGCAAAATCTGGACGACACAAATTAAAATGTTTCCACGCCTCTCCAACAGAAGGATGTGACAATTCTCTTTCGTCCTTTATGCGTTCTTTGCTGTGCCATGTCATGTATTCTGCTGTATTAAGAGACATATACATCCTCTGCAAGCGCTTTGTGATCGATAAGTAATGCATATACTTGTAAAGATGTCGTTTTCTAGTTGACTTTCCTTTTTCCTGTACTGGCTTGTAACGATCCGTATTACAAAAGCTACAACTTTCTGATACGCAATTCTCTTTGTAGTACAACATGCATCCGTTGCGACAACAATCTATCTTCTTGTACCCCAGTCTCAGTTGTCGGACCATCATCTTTGACTTGTAGAAGTTTTTGGGGAGCTTTTTTGATTCCTTCGGTAACACCTCCTTGATTAGTTGTGTGATCCGATCATAGCAAGCTTGTGGCAAGTTAAAATCAGACTTTATGTTCAGCAACCGCATCGTCACTGACAGTACGGAATGAGTCTCACAATCAGGATATAGAGGAGTATCTGCATCCTGAAACATATCATAGAACTCCTTCATCTCGGAATTAGGATCCTCCGTATCAAAATGAGGCCCTGCCACATCATACACCATATCTCGTGCAAGGTTCTATACGTCTCCATAATCAACAGAGCATCCGTCGTCTTCGAGGACATCCATTGCAGCATTATCATCAAAAGCATAAGTAGCAGCTTCCGGAGCCTGTCTTTACGAATATAATTCACCTTGCGATGACCACAGGTCATAATCACGTACGAAATCCTTACGGGTCAAATGATCTCTTATAGTCACCACTTCTTCGTAACGTCTATTGTAACAATTAACACATGGACACTTGATTTTGTTACCGTCCATGTATTGAGCTTTGCTCATGGCATACGTAAGAAATACTTCCATGCCTGCCTGAAAATCGTCACTCACACCAATTTTGCTCTTGTATTGCCGTTTGTACATCCATGTACGATCAACAAAGTAACGATTCATCTTCGATTTGGATGTGAAAATCTGTATTGTAAGACAAACTAAACATAAGAACAGCCCGATACCGATACTCATATAGGATTAGGATTAGGGTTAGGCTCCGATGCCGATACTCATAGGGATAGTCCGATATCGATACAGGGACATGCCAAACTGTATCGATATTGGACAGTATTGGATAGGTATCGGTCAGTATCGGGTATCGGTCAGTATCGGAGCGGGACATGCCAAACTGTACCGACATCGGTAGTATCGGATCGATATCGGCCGATACTTTAAACCATCCTCATAAGAATAGTCCGATACTCCGATCGGTATCGATATCGGTCGATACTTTAATAAATGATTAATATTAATAATTTATTAATAGCTATTTGTTTTTCGATACCAAAAAAATCCGATACTCCGATCCGAAACCACCGATATTACCGATATCCCCGATGCCGATACTCATAGGGATAGTCCGATACCGATACCGGAATACGCCAAACTGTATCGGTATCGGACAGTATCGGATCGGTATCGGTCAGTATCGGGTATCGGTCAGTATCGGAGCGGGACATGCCAAACTGTACCGATATCGGCAGTATCGGATTGGTATCGGCCGATACTTTAAACCATCCTCATAAGAATAGTCCGATACTCCGATCGGTATCGGTATCGGCCGATACTTTAATAAATTATTAATATTAATAATTTATTAATAGCTATTTGTTTTTTGATACCAAAAAATCTAATACACCGATCCGAAACCACCGATATTACCGATACCCCCGATGCCGATACTCATAGGGATAGTCCGATACCGATATCGGGACATGCCAAACTGTATCGGTATCTGACAGTATCGGATCAGTATCGGTCAGTATCGGGTATCGGTCAGTATCGGAGCGGGACATGCCAAACTGTACCGGTATCGGCATTATCAGATCGGTATCGGCCAATACTTTAAACCATCCTCATAAGAATAGTCCGATACTCCGATCGGTATCGGTATCGGCCGATACTTTAATAAATTATTAATATAATAATTTATTAATAGCTATTTGTTTTTTGATACCAAAAAATCTGATACTCCGATCTGAAACCACCGATATTACCGATACCCCGATCCGATACTCACAGGAATGGTCCGATACCGATTTCGATTCCGATATCGATTTCGATACCCCCCACCCCCGATCTGATACTTATAGGATTGGTCCGATCCGAAACCACCTATACCCCCTCCTCCGATCCAAAACCACCGATACTCATAGGAATGGTCCGATCCGAAACCACCGATACCCCCCACCCCCTTCCCTACCCCGACGGACAGCAAACCCCCCTCCCCATCCCTCACCCCCCCGACAGCCCACCCCCGATAGAAAACCCCCACCCCACCCCCTCCCCTCCCGACAGCAAACACCCACCCCCCCTCACACCCCGACAGCAAACCCTACCCAGTCCCCCGCCCGACACCGCACCCAACACCATCCACCCCCCGCCCCCCTCCCTCCCCTCCTCACTGCCGGCCCCCGCGACAGCCGACCCCCCCACCCAAAACCCTACCCCTGCCCCGAAACCCAAAACCCTTTCCTGCCCCCCGTCCTCAACACCCTTCCCCCCCGCCCCCACTCCTACCCCCCATCCCGCCGGCGCCCCCAGCGACAGCCGACCCCCCCAACCCGAAACCCAGCTAAAAAGAGACAGAGAGGGAGAGAGAGACAGCATACCTGAGAAAGAGACCCGTCGGAGAGAGCTTCGCCGGAGAGAGATACCCGTCGGAGAGAGCTCGCCGCCGGAGAGAGAGAGATAGAGGGGAAAGAGAGAGTTTTTTGGAGAGAATGAAAAATTCCTCCCCGTCGGTTCAATTTAAGTTAGGTTACAGTATTTAGCGACGGACTACCGACGGATATATCCGTCGCTAGGTAGTCGCTAACTACCCACTAGATTATCGACGGAACGTCCGTCGCTAGTTAGACGCTAATTTATCGCGTCATTTTTTTTACATTTTGCCGCCCCAATGTTCGACATATTAGCGACGGAGATCAATCCTTCGCTAAATTTTTGTCAAATTAGCGATGGATGTGCGATTGATTTTGACAAAAAAAAATTATCCATTACTTTCTGATGGTAGTCTGTTACAAGGTTGTCGCTAATCCTTCGCTATTAGCGACAGATAAGATCCGTCGCTAATAGTCCGTCGCCAAATTGCTGTATTTTAGTAGTGCAGGAATGGACGGTCGGTTATGGTAAGAATCACTTAAAAGTGATACACATGTATTGCTTGAGTTTGCTATATGAATTGCATGCAAAGATTAATTTATTACCAAGAAGTGCTATGTCCCCTTTAAATAAAAGATATGATATCATGTTTATAATTGCCTCTAAGAGATTGCTTGAACAAAGAAATGCTCATGCTCATGAAACACGCTGCGTACTGCACATGAAATGGATATCCATCGTGCTTGAATTGAATAGTCCCTAGTATGCTTCAAATGAACTGAAATAAATTGTGGCTTTTCAAAGATGTTTTCAAAGAAGGTAAACTGACTCTGTATGCATGAAATGAATATAGGTAAAAGTAGCAAGATCACATCACAAGAAACGTTTTCTCACTAAATGAACAATGGTCATTTCAGACAAATGTAGCTCTTTGTTCACAATTACTAGTATACTGATATACTGACCCACCATCAGTCTGCATGCAGGTGCAATATACATCGAGAAGGATAGTTCGAAGCGATAGTCCGAGCCTCATCCTCAGGAGCCAGAAATCAGAAAAGATGCCAAGAGATGACATCTGTTGCAGGAGTTGGTTTTGTATATAAAGGGATATAATGTATGGAAACGGGATCATTGTAATATGTAAAGTTCTGAGAGAATGTAACATTGTATCAGAGAGAATCGAGAGCTTGTAATCTGTTCAAATAAAATCCATAAAGAAAATTATTTCTTGTTACCATTGTGTTCAATGCATTTATTTTGAAATATGTTCGCTGCTGCTTCAATTATCTGCAATATGTTTTACTGCGTATTGTCAATCTTGTCTATCTTGTCTTGCTTCAGGTCTTGGCCTTGTGGAAGAGCAACTTAGGCTTGCACGGCATCACGCCTTAGCGAGGACGAATGGTCTCACAGAGTCCGAAGCGAGAATGAAAAGGACTCTGCGGGATGGGGCGTGACAGGACGTTGCATGGCTGTCCAAATGCCATTAGCATTTTGATTCCTCTGGTTGAACTGAGCGGGATGAGGCACTACATTATATACCACTTGGAAAAAGTTTCATCTTCAAAACTTACTGAGTAAACACTCATCGGCTTATCTCAAACTTGGTTAAGTTATGCTCGTCGTGCGTACGGACAACTTAGTTCTAGGGCAAATCACCCGAGCGGTATCCTTAGTATATTTTGAATCTAACATAACCCAATCGATCATTTGCTATCTTCTAGTCGAAACACAGTGTTACCCATTGTAAGCCTACTTCCCTGTTTATTTTATTTTATTTTATTTTTATTATGATTAACTTTTATGGTCATTAGGATTTGTACCTATGTGAGACTCGTCTCACTGTATCAGTATTTATATACGGATATGTATTTTATACTGTATTTTATAATTTCTTGATTTTTGGAATGCTTTAAAATTTTCCTAACTTATAGATTTTTTCCTTGACCGGCATACCGCTAGTATACCAGTATATACCAACGGTATGCCTGTCACTCCCATTTTTTGTTATACGTATTTTCAGTATACGTATACGAATTTTTGACATTTGCCAGGTGACCCTTGTTTAGACTTATCTTTCTTAGCCTTGCCTTGGTTTAATCTTGTACTTGGTTTATTTGGTTTTAGTGGTGGCCCATACAGGTCTGATTTATCAGATATATGGGGGTTACTGATGTTTAGTTATCTCAGTCACAATTATCCTTTATTGATATTCTTCGTATTATTCTCTATCTCTGATCCTTTGACCAGATATCTGCCTTGATCATTGATCTCTTCTGTTCCCTCGATTTGATCCTTGTGTCCTTTAACTTTCAGGGACACTGTTTCTAATCCTTCCGATTACCTTGTTTGGGTTATGCCGATGGCAAGTCAATAATATTTTGTTAGGCCAGTTGTGGCGGATCAGTCTTAGCATTCAAATTCAGCGTCGAGAGTTAACTCGAGGGCAGAGATGTCAGTCCATCTCGACCATCCAGCTATAACCGTACAGTCAGCAGTCCGAGCAGAGTTAGTTCCAGATCAGCCTGTTGTACCTGTACTATAGGGATTATCAAAGAAATGATGGAGTCACAACAACGACAAGATCTTATTCTCTAACAGAGTATCCAAATATTGATAGACCGTAGTAGGCAAGGAATACCAGAAGTATTTTAAGCCAAAGACTTACAGCCAGAGGGAGTATAAATTAGAGCCAGGCTGTACTAGTCATCCAGCCAGTCAGCATATCGAGCCCGACCTACCGTGGAGGCAGTACGCGAGAGCAAGAGCATATAGCCAGGAGGACCGAATCTAGAACTGAAGGTCGTAAGAGGTACCATTCACCCAAATCTGGCTTTTCATCCTGATGTCCATTACAAGTACCAGTAGACTAACATTCATACCAATACCAGGAGTTGCCAACTGTATGTTCCTTCTATGGAAGGGAAGGACACACTCATCTTAATTGTTGGAGGGCTAACTTTCTATGTTTATCGTGTGGTTCACCTAACCACATGATAGGAATTTAACCCCAGAGGAGTCAAGGTGGATCGTCATCCTTCCAGCCTTTCAACTAGCAGGCACCAACGCCGGTTCAGCAGCAGTAAGCTCCGAGGCAGAGAAGCCAGCAGCAGTATCAGACAAACAAGCATGTACCTATTATGAAAAGTTAGGGCATTCTAGATCAGTTTGTTGGACGACCAATAGGCGAGGCTTCCGCTGTGGAGCAGAGGACCATTTAGTTAGTACTTGCCCCTATCCGATATCTTGAAGACGACCAGCTACACTAGATGTACCACGATAGTCCTTTTAGTCGCCTCAATCATCACCTCTAATAGTCGACGAGCAGTTGGGGGCAATACTAGATGTTCAACCAATGGCATAATATCTACCGCCATCGCGAGCTCAGAGGATCAGGCAGCTCAAAGTACAGTTGTATGTGCAGTACCAGGAGCAGCTATAGTATCGACATGGGGGTTGTACCTTGGGATTCTTAGGTACCATCTTCATGGTATTCTTTCAGTTATTCCCTTTGGATATGTCTTTCAGTAGCAGGCCAGGTGGTGGCAGTATATCTTGGGTTCTGGTCGGCAACTTTGTATTCTATCTATATGTAGAGTACAACGGTCGGTTTGACTTATTCGATGAGTGAATGCGAGTTTCTCGTCCCACTCTTCTGTCCTCATAGTCGAGACATGTGATAAATATCAGGTATCTCGACTACGAAGATACGTCCTGGGTAGAGTCATGTCTTGGACTACGTCATTGGTACCGACTTACCTTGAGACTTGACCTTTATCCATTTTTGGAGTCAGCGTAGGCCAGTGAGGACGTTGGTCCCTACTCTACTAACTCAGGAGACATATCTATTCATATGCCTCCAGCCCTTCTTGATTGTGGTTGTGTTATTGCTTACGCATTTATTTATATTTCTGTTGCCTTCATTTACTTATATGTCATGCCTTGTTTATTGAGATGGTTGTATTTTCTTGAGCTTTTGTTTTGGTTATCATGCTCGACTAGCTTTAGGATTCCGAGGACAAAATTTTTCTAAGAATGGGAGAGTTGTGAGACTCGTCTCACTATATCAGTATTTATATACGGATACATATTTTGTACTGTATTTTGTATTTTCTTGAATTTTGGAATGCTTTAAAATTTTTCCAACTTATAGATTTTCTCCTTGACCAACACACCGCTAGTATACCAGTGTATACCAACGGCATGCCTGTCACTCCCATTTTTTGTTATATGTATTTTCAGTATACATATACGAATTTCTGACATTTGCCAGGTGACCCGTATTTTGACTTATCTTTCTAAGCCTTTCCTTGGTTTAATCTTGTACTTGGTTTATTTGGTTTGGTTCAACTTGGTTTGGCTTGGTTTGGTTTAGTTTGGTTTGAGATGAGAAGGATTTTATATAAAAATCAACTTCTCTCTCTCCCCTCCATTCTTCATTTACTTCTCATCTTCTTCTCCATTTACTCCTCCAAAACCTAGGCAAGTACATCTTGCCAAATTTTGAACAATATTATTTTGTTTGTTCCATTCTCTTTCTTGTATGATTCTAAGCCTCTTTAGAACTTGAAGTTTTCGGTTTTAAAGCTTACATTTTTGTAGATCAAAGTTTGTAACTTTTATTATTTTTCTTGGTTTTGATCTCTTAAACTTTGATATTTTCGGAAAGTAATTGTTCCATGCTGTAGGAAATTTTATTCTACCCAATTTGGCTTCTGAACTACTTGATTTCGATTTATTTTGAGAAAGTTATGCAAATTTCTTGTTCATGGGTTCCCCACACCTTTTAGTGCTGTTGGGACGATGCATAGTGTCATGCGCAGTATTTTTGCTGTCGCGCACCTGCGTGCCATGCTTGCGCACAACGTGAGCCGTAGGCATTTTTGCCTCGCGCATATTACAACTTGCGCGCCGCGTGACCGCGCGCCGTGCTTGCCCATAACGTGTGCTGTAGGCACTTTTGCCCTCGCGCACATTGCAAGTTGCACGCTGCCGTAGCCCGCACGTCGTTCTTGTGCGTAACGTGTGTCGTGGGCACTTTTTCCCTCGCGCACATTGTAACTTGCGCGCCGCGCGCTCGCCCATTTTTCTGTCGTGCGCCGTGCTTGCACGCAACGTATACCGTGGGCACTTTTTCCCTCGCGCACATTACAACTTGCGCACCGCGCACGATTTTTTGCCGCACAACGTGTGCCGTGCTTTCGCGCAACGTGTACCGTGGGCACTTTTGCTTGCGCGCACAGCGCAACTTGCGTGCCGCTCGCCGTGTTGCGCGCAACTTGACTCCAAATGACTATTTTTGCCCATTTGAGCTGTTTTGTAGCTATAATCTTAAAAAACTCAAAATATGAAAGTTGTAGATCTTTGTCTTTGCTTCAAGAATCTTCTTGTTTCACTTTAATCAGAGTTCATATGTGACTGATAATTTCAATCATAGTTGATCTTTTTCATGTTCTCTGTACTTGGCAGTATTTGATGTTTCTTAAACAAAAATGAATTTCTTACATGATTAGATGATTTTGTATAGCTAGAGAATAATTTTAACCCCTTATATTCTTAACTCTATCACAGCTTCAATTATTGATTTTTTTTCAAGTAGTACTTTTTATTTATTCCTTCTTCCATGCCATGATACGTCTTTTGTCTAATTCTTTCTGCATGCCATCCTTATTGTCATGTTTGCTTATCCTCAGATAGTGGCCCGTCAGGGTGCACTCATGAGTTATGTCTCTTCTTTGCTTAATCTAGATAGTGGCCCGTCGTGGTGTAATCATGCTACACGTCTCTTCTTTTTTTTATTCTAGATAGTGACCCGTTGTGGTGCACTCATGTTGCATGTCTTTCTTTGCTTACATGATAGTGATCCTGTCGTGGTGCACTCTTGAACATGCCTTTCCTTGCTTACATGATAGTGGCCCGTAGAGGCTGCACTCTTGACAAGTACTCTTTATATGAAAAGTAAACCTAACAAGATATGCTTAATCAAGATGCTGTTGCGACGACTATTTTCCTTGCTAATGTAACTCTTTTGGACACCAGTGGTTGAATTTATTGTGTATGCGTGAACAAGCTACATGTCTCATCTTGCATCATGTCTAGGACTTGTATCCCTGGTTACCCCGGTCAGGGATTCATGCTGAATCTGACTAGGTTAATTACTAGATTGAACAAAGTAGCTCATATAGAGAGTTGTTTCTAGTTACAGGCGATCTCGTTATCTGGGCACCTTGAGTGGACTTGTAGCCTGCCGTCGAGTAGGGCACATTTCCAGCCCACTGTCATGTGGGGCACTTATTGAAACAAGTAATATACACACTGTCATGTGTTGAACTGTAAGTCACCTAATAATTCTTGATAACTCTTACATGGACCTCGCCTGGATAACCTGGATAGCTGCAGGGCTTGTGACTGTCGGAACATCTCATTGCATCTTGCTAGTAACTAGGCTTGTGATAACCCTAGTTAGTTAACGTATCAAGCCGTACTCATTGTTTGGCCGTGATTTATGGATGGAGTCAGTCTAGTCTAGTCTAGTTTTGTCTAGGAAGTGTCCGTATGTTTATTTCAGTACATTATTGTTTATGTTTTCTTTTGTCGATGAATGATCGGAAGGCTAAGTTCTGTTCAGGAGAAGGGTTACAACCCCGGTCCTTGTTTGGTTTACGGGTTGTAACCTGGCTTCCGGAGTAGTTTCCAAGTCATCTTATAATTTATCGTCCTATTCAGTACTCGCACGTTCTACATGATCCCTATGTTGTACAATGATTGGAGAACTAAGTTCTGTTCAGGAGAAGGGTTACAACTCTGGTCCTTGTTTGGTTTACGGGTTGTAACTTGGCTTACGGAATAGCACCCACGTCATCCTATCATTGTCGTTCTATATAGTTCTCACATGCTCACATGTTCAGTTATCTCACAAGCTTTACGTGATCCCTATGCTAAGTCAACATGCTCTCATGACCCGGCTGGCTCACATGCTCACATGATGAATTAATTTTATATATTCTCAAGCTTTCGTTTACTTAACATGACTACACTGTACATTATGTCACATGTTAATTACTTTACGTCACATGATGCTTTACTTATTGTCTTTTCTATTCTCGGGATAAATGCATTGGTAGTGCACGAGTCTCGATCCACATCTACTTATTTGTATCTCTATCCATTGCTATGTTAGTTATTGCTGGTTTTTAGTTCATAAGTTTGGCTTCCTTTGTGGTACTTGCTATTGGGGGTCTGACCCTACTGGTTTGTTTTGCTAGATTTGATAGAGGAGCCCAGAGGATCTTTCGTACCATCTACTCGACGGTGACTATCCGGAGAACCAGAGTACCTGAGTGGGTTTTTTGTTTCATTCTCCCACTTGATATATACATTATTCTTTTGTGGCGTTTAGCCTCCGAGCACGTGTTTAGCTCGTGTTTTTGGATCTTGACATTTAGCCTAAGGGCCAAAATATGATATGCGTATTCTAGACTATAGCTAGAGCTTATCATATATGACTATTACTTGGTTAGTTCTCTATTTTGTATTACTAGCTTCATAATCATCCATGTATAAATGGTTTGGACGCTTTACTATTGTATGTTTGATGATCATACTTCTTGTACTTTATAATTGCCTGGGATTGAGATACCTATGATTACTTGACCTATGATTGACTGTTTGCTTGTAGAAGTAACCCCCATGTCTTGACAACTTATACGTGGTTTCAGAGTACTGGCGTACTCTGGCATTACGTTGCTGGCCTTGCCCATCCCCACTTGCTAGTATTCTGGTTCTGGGGCGTGCCAACCTAAGCTCATAAGAGAGCTATGATCATATTATGGTCATTTGGCCCTTATATGGTTTATATAAGCATTGTTTAATTATTTTATAGCTTATTATAATTTTTAGAGATTTTTAGAGATTTATTTATTAAGGTTTAATATTTTTAATGACTTTCAAGATTTTACAATAGGTTTATTTGAGACTATTTGAGACCCAGTATTTTATGTAGCTCTAGTAGGTTATAAATATTTTCTATAATTTTATAGAATTTTTGCAATTTTTAAATATTTATTTTATTAAGTTTTATTTATTTTAAAGGCGTCCAATATTATTATGAGGCCATTTGAAACTAATATGAGGTAAATTATTTTTATTTATATTCTAGAAGGTTATATATATTTTCTGTAATTTTCTATAATTTTTTAGTAAATTTTAGGATTTTATTTGAGTTTATTTGGCCTTAGAATAATTTTTAAATCATTTTCTGTAATTAATTATCCAGTCATACCTAGTCAGCGATGGCCGGGCCCACCCGTCAGCCATTGCAGCGCCCAGTCAGTGGGTGCTGACTGTACCCGCCCTATATATATATTTTTGCTGAACAGTAAACCCTAATTTAATTTTGGCCGATTTTGTGAAAACTTGTTCTAAGGAGACCCCCGACTTTCCGAGGCGATTGCGGACAACTCTAACTTCCTTTTTGTGTGCCATTTTTTGTTGGATTTGAGATATACTTTTTGAATATCTAATTTATTTTTATTATCTCTGAACCTTAATTTCTGTAAAATTCATAGAGTGTCAGTTGTCCGAAACATGACACGTTTCGGTGTTTTCGAGATTTCGGGAGGACCGGAAATTGAAATCACAAACCGTTTGATGTTTCGAAAAGCTAACACAGAGATCTACGACATATATTTTTCCCAGAAATTAATTCGTTCATCTAGTATTTTAGTTATTCTATTGAACTCAGAATTGATCAGTTAATCACCGTTTTGGTCACGATTAGCCATAACGGCGATATCTTTTGACCAAAGCGTGATTTTGTGGTACGGTTGATTCCAGCGCACTCATGGCACTGAAATCTACCAAGTTGCACTTTTTAAATCTAGAGTTCACGACGTTTGACTAGATAGTCAATAGCACGCCTCGATTTGCGTGCCATGGTTTCCAAAATTGGAAACATTACTTTTGATGACGAAACTTGCATGTTTAGATTATATTAAGATTAGTTTTAGGTTAAATTAGATTTTTAAGTAATTTATTATAGAATTAACTATTATTAGATTAGTTAACCCATCAGCCACTTATTCCATGAATTTAGAACTAGAACCTTATAATTGACTTGTGGTTTTCGTGCATGGTTCATGGTACGATGTATATTATAGTTTAAAAGCTTCTAGATCGACAATCCCCTCATCCTCGACTTGTGACTATGGTTTGTACAAGGATTCAAGCAAGTACAGTATTGCATTTATATTTTAGTTCATTATAACGTTTTCTCTATCGTTTTCCTTGTTTGATATCCCGTTGAGACATTGCTTGATATAACGTTGAGACACAATGGTGATACCGTAGTTATTGTATCCTTCTTAGTGTATCATTGACCGTTATTAGTTGTTAGAGAGTCGGGGGGGGGGGGGGGAATACTCGATAAGTATGTGAACAAACCCAACTATTTTGATTGTGGATAGCTAAGTCATACACCCCACGTATGAGTTAGTCGTACCCTATTATTGTGGATAGCCATCGTATAATGTGCCGTATTAGCCCAGCCATTCACGTATTAAAAGGTATTTCACACACATATAGTTGTTCCTAATTTTTCTTTATCCATTTCATATATTGCTAGTGCTAGTTCATATCTTGTTAGTTCATACCTTGCTAGTTATATTCTGCTAGTTCATATCTTGCTAGTTCAGATCCTGCTAGTTCATCTTTGGTTAGTTATTTATATACTCTTTGCCATCATGGTTTCTTGTTGTTCTAACTTATTTTGGACTAACAACATTAATTGTAATATGGTTGTACTCTGCTCCTTTCCTGACTGGATCGTTGTTATAGGTGATGTTGACGTGCCTACTCGTGCCCTATGGACCATACAAGGGGAAGATAGAGACTCGAAGGCCAAACCATAGAAGACTAGTTAGATGTGTGGTAGTTTTCTATAATTGTAAAAGCTTACATTCTTTTTCAAATGTAAAACTTCTAGATTTTGTAAAATTGATTTAGTTGTTGTGAATGAGCAGTTAGTATTTATGAGCACTTTGTTTATTGTAGGCTAGACAGCATACTACCGTCGATACCGCGACGTAGGCTGGGCTTAGACACGCACTCGTATCCCGAAGTGGGTACGGATCGTGACACACATCCTTAACAAATATCCGAAACCTGACTTGCATTAATGCCTCGATCAGTATTCAAGTTTATTTCAATCCTACGATTCCAATGTCATCAACATTTTCTTTTGAAACTCGTGATCTCGAAATCCTCGTTACCTTTCCGTTCCTTTAGTCACATTTAAATTCAAAATATAACTTAGTTGGATCGTGCACATATTTAAGGCATCCCCAAAATTTATGAATTTAAGCAAAGCCTCTTGATTGTGAATCCAATTCTACCTATTTGTTTCATCCTATCAATCCTGAAATCAATCATACCAATGCTATCTCTCGAAACAGGGATGTCTTGTCTAACCGCTAGGCCATCTCTCCAGGCTAAAGTTAATGTCAGTATTGGAATCACCATTCCCAAACAATAATATAAACACCGATCCTATCCTAAGGTCAAACCAAAGTTGATAGTACGAGATTTTCTATCCAAGCTCGCATCACTCTGATTTCTAAACTTGGAGCATAGATTTCTCCTATCCGCACTTGTAACGTTTAGTCCAAGGGGTCCGAGTCACTAAATAAAGCCATCCTATGGTGAGTTCTGTTCAACAAAATCTTTTGCATATCACTATCGCACGTCCAAACTAGCAATTCGTATAGTCTATCTCTTCAAACAGGTTCGATATATCCATCATATCTAAGTCAAGTACACTACGACACAATTTGTCACTAAACCATAATTCTCATACCATATTCCCTAAGTCATTTAGCACAATTTACATATTAGATTACAAGGTCGTCTAGCATAACAATATGTCATGCCCCAATCTTCCGTAAGTCCGATTATCTACGCTGGACATGAAATCACCATACCAACGCTCCCGCAGGATAATCATCCTCATCGGGGCGTAACTCTTGATTTGAGTGTAGACTAATTCATTTTTGATACACATATTGGATCTACTCAATTCTCAAATTTACTTTATCGTTAACTACAAGTCCAAACAACTATCGAATTAACCTTCACATCAAACCACAAGTCAACATAATCCAATTGCCATGCCCTGATCTCCCGCGAGTTCGATCATCCCCGCTGGCATGAATCACCATGTCAACGCTCCCGTAAAATGATCGCCCAAAACACAAAGAGAGACCATCTGGGGATATGTATGAAGAGCCGTATGGAGAGCCGCGGGTTGGTGTGCAGTTTTCTATTCGCATGACCTAATGTGGTTCGAGCTGAGTGGGCCTTTGGTGATTTTTCATACTTCTACAACTTCTCCAAAAACTTATATAGCTTTGTGCACCCTTGTAGTTCCCGACACCTATGGAATTGTGGGTCAATAAATCGAGAATGCACTAGTGAGAATGACTTAGGGTCCCTTTGGAGATGTTTTCTGAAAGTTGGTTATGAAAACTGTTTTATGAAAGTAAGTTATAAAGTAGTTTTTTTGAATTGGACTTTTGTTTGGTTTTTTTTCATCTGAAAAATAGTTTTTTGGAAAAAATATAAAGATGTTGTTTGGTAAAATAATTTTATAAAATAATTTCTTTAATAAAATTTTGTGTCAATGATTCATGTGTACGATTTTCATCTACTGTGTTCCATATAATGTGTCCTTCTAGTGCTCGGCAACGTCCGGGACGATGAGATCGGTGGATGATCTCTGCACAACAGTTATCCCTCCATATCAGCTGCAGGAATCATCATGTGCGACGGATACACCAAGTCGACGCCAAGCCCCCAGCAGCTTCGGCATCTATGGCTCAGGCGGAGCAATGACGACTGTAGAAGATAACAATGGATCAACACGGTTGACGGGGCGGTAAGAGCTGCTGCCCGGAAGTGGTGGCCTCTCGTTAGGGGAGAGCGTCGGTGGAAGAGCTCGACGAACGTGGCTGCCACGGTGGTGTGAGCTACTACTCAGCAATGGCGGCATCTCGTCGTCCCTGACGAGCTCCTCGTATATCGCCTCAAATGCCTCTCGCGACGGTAGGAGCTGCTTCCCGGCCTCCTCGAATGCCAAGCCGTCGCCTCCCACGCCGTGCCAAGATCGACAAGGTCCAAGAAGAGCTACAGCTGGCGGGATAGGGTTAGATTTTCGTGTTGTTGAAGAAGCAGAAGAAGTCGAAGGAGAAGATAGGATGGAGAAGGTGAGATTTTTTTTGAAAGCTACTTTTGGTTGCTTTCTAAAAATAAAGTTTAAACTTTATTTTTTAAAATTATTTTGGGAATGTAATGTTTTGAAATAGTGTTGTCAAACACTCTTTGAGGACATTTTGAATTTTAAAGTGAGAACATGCGGAAAGAATGGAGAACCAAACAGAGCCTTAACTATTAGCCTGAACCAAAACTGCTTATTATGTAAAGCATGCAATTAAAGATTTAGAAGTAGGATTGATTGGCAATTCATATCATGGCATAAGTGAAAGTAGTAAACATGTAATCAAGTCACTTATCAGTGATTCCTTAACACAACCGGTGTGCCACCATGCATAAAATAGAGATAAATACTTACCACCCTATCACGACCTGCATCCGCTTTTCGGATGCGAGTGCGTGCGCAAGTCCAGCCTACACCGCGGTATCGGCGGTAGAATGTTGTTTTGCCTGCAATGAACAAAATGCTCATAAAATAATGTCTTTATTTTCTCATTCACAATAACTAAATCATTTACAATATTCACAAGTATACATTTAATCAATTACAATATCTCACAAATCTAATACAACAAATTTAAACTATCTAACTAGTCTCTAGGTTTTGGCCTTCAGGTAAACCCGTATCACTCTAATGATCTAATGCAAAAAGTAGCCGCGACTAATCTAAAAATTGGTTTCCAGTCAGGAATAGAACAAGTACACATATGACATGCTATTCAAAACATGATAGAAATTACAAAACATGAAAATAACATATGTGATGTAAAATAGCAAGTAAAATAACATCATGGCATAGAAGAAAAATGGAACCGAGAAACTCTATAACAAGATATAGCAACTAGAAGGAAAACAGGTAAATATGGTGACATGGCATGTAGCGGAGAAATCAAGAAGAATGAAGTGAAATGACACCTATCTATATGTGTTGAAATATCGTGTTCGATATGTGAACGACTAAGGGAAAAATTTGGCCAACTGCACATGTCGTGTGCGGCTGCTATTATTCACAAAACACCAATGGGATGGATAGGGTAGTTCACACGTCTACAAAGATATTTCCTCGCCCGACTAGTACTCATGAATTCAAACAGGTCACAAGCACGGTAATCATGTAAATACATTAGTCACGAACATGGTAGTCAAGAAATATAACATACAAGGAATCCGTAATACTGCCCCGTGTAATAAGCGTGTCAGCAAAATAGGAGATGCATATGTATAACACGTAATGGAAAAACTATCAGGAGATAAAAGCAATCAGTATATGTACTTGCCTGTGGTCCTTTGCTGGTAAAACCAATAATTCCATTGAGTCTGGAATAGTTCGATTGGCTAGGGTCGATATGGAGAAGTCTAATATCACATGGAAATATAGATACGATTAGATCGGTCATGATCAAGATTAATCTAAAAGAAAAATCATTTAAGAAACCTGAATCTTAATAAGAAAATAATATATATATTTATTTATAAGTATTTATAAACTATCTAAAAATTATCATTCTTTTAGAAACTACTAATAATATTTTGTCAATATAATAGTATTTTAAGACACATTTAAAAACATATATAAAGGCCCATCAATTACTTACATATAAATGAGATCATAAAATAATATATTTAAAACGAATAAGAAATAAGATTTAAAACCCATTAATTCTAAATAATAAAAATATTATAAATCCCAAAACGAAAATATACTTTATATAATAGAACCCATGCACTTTATTTAGAATTTTATAAAACCAAAACAAATTATAGGCCCAAACATATAGTAATACATATATAAAGCTATTTGAGAAGATAAATAGGTATTGGTCTCAGGCCCAACATTGTAACCAAATTTTATTTAATAATAACTATAGTAAAATAACAACTGTTAAAATAGCAAATAATAATACCTATAATAATCATAATTATTATAACAGTGTAGTTATGCATAGAGACTCTATACGAATAATGGTGATAATAATATTAAGAGAAATTTTGACTTACCCCCCACTTGGATTACCACTATTAAGGGTGCACCCCACAGTTTTGCATTAATGAAGAAATTTCCCCACTTTGGACGGAAACCGTCTAGGACTAACGGTCAGAGGCTTTGACCAAAAAAATTGGATGAAAATACCCTTCACACTGTCTTCTTCCTCTCCCCTCTTCTCCTCATCGTCGCCACTGTCCCCTCCTCCTCTCCGCCGCCACTACCCCCACCTCCCTCCCTGCCAGCCGCCGCCCTCTTCCCCGCCACTGCTGCTGCTTCCCCCCTCCTCCTCTCCGCCGTCGGTCGCCCCCCCTTCCCGCCGCCACCCCTTCCCTCCCCGTTGGCCCACGCCCCGTCCCGTCCCCTTGGCCGCTGCCCCCTCCCATCGCGTCATTGCTTATGTGTCACACCCCAGAACCAGAATACTGGAGAGCGGGGGCGGACATAGCCATCTACGTATATTGAAATGGAATCCACCTCGCTATACGGTTACGGCTGTCTAGATATGAGGGTTTACTACAAACCAACGGTCACTTAAGGTCAAGCCTATTATCTCAATCTCAAGCAAGTAATATAGTTACAAGATGTTAGATCATCAAATATACAATAAGAGGCGTCCCAAATATTACATATTCAGCTGATCATGAAGCTAGTCGTACAAAATGCGAGGACTAGCAAGAGTTAAGTCATACATGATCAACCCTAGGAATTGCTAATCATGTTACAACCCATAGGCAGACAGTAAGTAGATGTGCATCGAGCTAACAAGTGCTCGCCGGCTAAACGTCTCAAAAGAATAATTTTACAATAGAGTGAGCGAAACAAAATAGAAAACCCACTCGTAGCCCGGGTTCCTTCTAGTTGCCACCATTGGGCTGGAGGTCCGGTAGATCCTCGGGTGCTGCTCCGAAATCTGGCCACACAAAACCAGCTGGGTCAAACCCCAGAAAGAGCAAGTGCCACAAAGGAGGCCACAAAATAAGAACAAAACCAACATATCAGAACATAAGAAACTGGAAGAAAAGTACAAGTAATAAAAGTACAGCAGGACAATAAACGACTAGGGACATAGAACCATTCCGGGAGCCAGATTACAACCCGTAAACCAAACAAGGACCAGGGTTGTAACCCTTCGCCTGAATAGCCCTTGTCTCTATTCATTTATAGTTAAAGATAAGTAAACAATCGTGCACAGGAGTACCAGGGTACAGGGACTAGACAAGACTTGACAAGGCTGGACACCATCAATTCAAAAGCGGCCAAGCAAATACTAGGACTTGCTACTTAACTAACTAGGGTTATCACAAGCATAATTACTAACAAGATGCAAGTGAGAATTTCCCAGTCCCAAGCCCTGCAGACTATCTAGTTATCCTTCCGCGGGGTTGAGAGTATGGTTTGGTACATCGCCCATGAGGTGATATACCCTTAGGTGACTTAAAGGGTGCAACACATAACAGTGTGCTGGAAATGTGCCCTACTCGTCGGCAAGCTACAAGTCCGTTTAAATGCGCCCAGATAACGAGATTGCCTGTGACTGGAAATTCTTCATGAACTATAGTTTGATCTAATCATTAGCCTAATACATATTTAGTGCGAATCCCTGGCCGTGGTACCCAGGGAGTCACGTCCTAGACATGATGCAAGATAAGACAGGTAGATTTGCACAAGCAACAAGAAAGAACACCCACGGTGTCTGAGGCAAGTCAAGTTAAGTTATCAGGTTATCAAGTCAAGTCAAGTCAGGAGAGCGCCACGGCGGGCCACTACCAAGCTATCAAGTTACAGGGGATTAATTACAGGTCGCAGGTTACAAGTTAAAAGCCCCATGTTACAAGAACCCAACAAGTTACTGCCAAAATCTGAGAATGCTAGCCATAAATTAAAAATACAGAAAATCGTATCAAGGCGTGCCGGGTCAAGTCAAGTCGTGCTGTGGGCAAGAAATCTCAGAAAAACACAAATCAACAAGAGAAGGCAAGGACCAAGGAAAACTAAGGGACAAGGCGTGTTAGGTCAAAGGGCAGCCTAAGGGCGCGACCAAGTGCGTAGGAACCAATGCGCCGGGGGCGCAGGGTCCAAGTGCGCTGGAGGACAAGGGCGCAGGGGGCCGAGGACGCAGGGGCCAATGGCACAGGGGGCCGATGGCGCAGGAGCCAATGGCGCAGGGGACCGATGGTGCAGGAGGCCGATGGCGCAGGAGGCCGATGGCGTAGGAGCCAATGGCGCAGGGGGCGCAGCGCGGTCGGCTGGTCGCGCTCGGGCGCAGGCCAGCAAGCGCGCAGGGGCCAAGCGCGCAGGAGCGCAGCGCGGTCGGCTGGGCGCGCTCGGGCGCAGGCCAGCAAGCGCGCAGGTCAGCGTGCGCGGGCGAGGGCAGCGCGGGGGAGCAACCAGCGCTAAAGAGCGCGACGCGGCTGGAGGGGTCTTCTTCTCCAAACAAGCCGAGAACAACCTCCAAGAACACTAAAATTCCCAATTTCCATAACTTGACCAATTCAAAACCAAATTTGGATTTTCAAAGTTCTAACTTGAGTAAAATTGAATTCTCTTCCACATGGAAGCATCAAAACAAGCAAAAATCTAAGTTTAATAGATCAAAACCAAGAAAATCCAAAAATAGCTAACACTTAGATCTAGAACAATGGAGACTCCATATCACAAAATACCAAGTTCTAATGTTGTTCTCCATGGCCTAATCTAGCTAATGGACAAATAAAATATGGTGCTTATTTGTTGGCAAGGTGCACTTGCCTATGGTGTTGGTGGAGGAAGGAGGAAGAAGAAGATGGAGAAATTAATGGAAATTATGGAGGAGAGAGAAAGTTAGGTGGGGATTTAATGAGGGTGGTTGTGGTGGAATGAGGGTGGAGGTTAACTAAGGGTGTTCCAATGCATACTAAACCAAACCAAACCAATTAAAACCGAGCCGAGCCGAGACCCAAAATACGAGAAAACCCAAAATTCCACAAGTCGAGAAAAATAAAAATACATGGCAAAATCCAACTACGAGTATTAATACGAAATTCGGGAAACGGGGGTGACATTATGCGAGGCTGTTACTGCAAACGATGTCGACCCAGATGGAGGGACGACGCCGGCCGACGAAGGGGAAAAGTACAGCGGCGGGGGGTGGGAAGGGCGCAGCGGCCGGCGTTGGGCAAGGGCAGGGCAGCGGCCGGCGGTGGGTAGGTGGGGCGCAGCGGCCGGCGGTGGGGATGGGGGAGGTGGCAGTGGAGAGAGGCGGTGATGACGGGGAGGAGGGGGCAGTGACAGTGAGGTGGAGGAGGGAGACAGTACACACATGGAAGGGTTTTTTCGTCTAATTTTTTTGGTCAAAGCCTCTGACCGTTAGTCCTAGACGATTTTCATCCAAAGTGGGGCATTTCTTTATTAATGCAAAACTGTGGGGTGCACCCTTAATAGTGGTAATCCAAGTAGGGGGTAAGTCAAAATTTCTCTAATATTAATTATAAAACCACACTTATTCTCTGTTTCCTATGGTTTTAATAAAATAAAATAATAGTAATCAATGAAAAAATATAATAATTAAAACTACTTATTACTTGTTTTTTCCAATTCTGACAGCTGATTAAATAACATATAAAAATAAAATAAAATGATTTAAATAGAAAGAGAGAGAGAGAGAATTCCAAAGAGAGTGAGAGGGGAAAGGAAAAGAAAAGGAGAGAAGAAAGACAGTGAGGGAGAGGAAAATCGAGACCACACTGACTGGCGGCGCTCGGCGGAGCGTGGGCTCAAGCGCGTCTAGAAAATCGGCCATGGGTGGCGCTGACAGCTCCGAATCGACGCGATGCACGAGATCGAAGGTGGCAAGCCACTGCCGATGTGTTGATCCAGTGGTCACGGCAGACCCTGGTACGGCGGTGGCGCACGGGAAGTGCGATGCTGCAGGCGTGGAGTCTAGGCGGGCTGTTAGAGAAGTGGGGAGGCGCTAGAGTGCTGCCGTAAGGAGAAGGGGGGTGTCGCTGACTCGGCTGTTCGATACATTTTCCTGCCCTTAGTGGTGGTGGCATTTCTGGTGTCGTGGTGGTGCTGGTCGTAGCTGTAGGTTCGCCATGACATGGTGGTGTTGGCGATTGGAGTGGTATTTTTTGGCCAGGGAGGGTGGTGATGATTAAGTTGATGATGGTGGTTAATAGCTCCGGTGGTTGGCTGAGGACGGGGAATAAGTGGTGGTTGGTGATAGCTGCTACGACTAGGGAGGTGGATAGTGGAGGAGTACTATAGTGTGGGAGGTGAGAGTGGTGGTGATGTCTAATATGATGGTCGAGAGGGAGACAGGGGATCAGCGGTAGGGGTTTGGTGACGAACCGGAGAAGGGACATGCTGATAGGGGCGGTCTTGGTGATAGGGCGTGCTTAGCGTCGGTCATACAAACTTGTGGTGGCAGATCTGTTGAGGGCCAGAACGGGCTTCGACAAGGCCAGAGGCTAAAGGCGGTGGTGCTGTCCAAGAGGTCAGGGACACTGTGGAAATGGTGGTGGTTCGATAGTAGACCGACGTGGTCAAAAGGATGGTCAGGAACAGGACTTGGGTTATAAACGTATGAAGGAAGAAGATGTAAAAGGAGAAGGAGGTTGGAAAGGCTTTTTCGGCTAGGGTTTCTGCAAGGTTGTTGCCTCTATTTATACATCTATGATCATAGAGAAATCTCTTATTTGAATTTGGATCCCAGTTCGAATACTGGAAATCTATCGAGGTCTGCCAAGGCAGCAAGTTTGAATTCCTACAATTACCACTCAAGCCCTTTAATATTTTGACAAAACTCATCTTTCTCAAGTTATTAACTTAATATTTAGTCTTAGAAAATAACTAAAGTAATATTTGTTACAAATCAAAATAATTTAAGTACGTTTTTATTAATCAACAATCTTATTTAAAAATATTTGAACAAATCTTTTCATGTATTGAAAAATAAATATGATTTTTAAAACTACCCTCGAAACACATCATTTGAGAGTCCAAAAATAATAACAACTTATTTTATATACCAAATAATAAAATTTGAGAACACCTATCTTTTTATCAAACTAAATAGTATTTGTCAAAACATTTAACTTAAAACTACTTTTTGATAAAGGAATTAATCATAACAAAGTCTCGACGAAAATTACCGTTAAACACAATAAATAAAAATAAAACTGAAAATCCGGGAAGTGCGATTACAAATCTACCCACCTTAGAAAAATTTTGTCCTCAAAATTTCAAAGGATAGGACTAGCGCTACTAAGAATATAATCAAGAAAATGATACGATTCAAAATTTGATAAGCGTAATTGCGGATAGAATCGAAACCTAAAGGAAAGATGTGATTTGGCACGATCCAGAATATTCAAAATGATTGAGTCACGATTAAATTTTGTTTACGGATGATCAAAGAGTTCGATTTAGTAGGATTGATTGTTTAGGCATGACCAAAATATGACCAAATTATTTGGTCAAGGATCTAGTCAGAGTCAAAATCTAAGCACACTTAAGGATAGAACCGAAATAAGATTAGCTAAACGAGAAAAGTCATTAGGCACGATTAGCCACTAATTGAAATTATGTAAGCGTGACCAATGCTCAAAAGTTAGACAAAGTCTAACAGGATTAAAACCACTTGGATACAAGTAGGATGTAGTTACGGTCAAGGCTAACCATACAAGTCATCCAAGTATGGTTAAAATGTGGCACGAGTATGAATATGATCAAAATAATCATGATCAAAGTTAGAATTGGCAACAATAGAGTTTGAAGTATATGCACGACTATGACTATAGTCAAAATAGTTTAGTCACGATCAAAGTCGTTTAAGAACGATCAAAATTTGAAATCATTTTGGCACAAGGCAAAGTTATTTAGGCACGATTATATAATCAAGATCTAGGTACGACTATGATTATAGTGAAATGGAATCAAAATATACTAAATGATTACTAGGAGGGAACTAATAGGATGGGTAAGGAAGAGACTACAAGGCTTATCGAGAAGACATAAAATAAATTAGGGTACAAAATCAAAGTGAAATGAGTGCGTAAGGATCATATGCCAATAAAAGACAGTCTCTATAAGATTTAAAAATCATAAATATATTCGAAGTCATTTAACCGAGGATCCATGCCTCGCTAGTGTACATCTGACTGCAGTAAACCCTTGGCTTCATAACTCAAAAATAATATTGTATCGAATACCCTAATATTGATATAAAGATAGCTAAGATCAAATAGGACAACTAAGACATTATTTTAATAATATTCGATAACCCACGTATACCTGAAATTATTTCAACTTAGGGGTCATGTCTTGCCAGTGCACTGCTGGCTGCAGTGAATCGCAGTATCCATAATTCAAATAAATGGGGACAATGTGCATCTGCCTTGCCATTATAGGTCAACGAATATTCTTTCAACTATATCCATAAGAACTTTTATGGAGCTTCCAAAAATTCAACAATTTGATTAAGATAAATAAAATGTAAGCGTCTGTCTTGAAAGTATCTATTTTGAAAATCAAACAATTGATTAGGAAGAAAATGAACGAAGACAAGAGAAATATAAATTTCTATTTCTATTTCTCTAATATTCAAAGATCGAGTGGAAAACTAACTCAGAATATATGGATAATTGGATCATGTTAGGTTCAAACTCAATAGATAGAAATAAAATCTTGAAGCTTAGAGAAATAAATTACTATGGACAATGGAAATAAATAAGCAATACGGGCCGCACGATATGACGATGATTAGATAAGACATAAAATAAAACTCCACAAATGATTAAGATTGGGGATTGAATCCTAGGAAGTCTAGGTGAATAGTCTATCCACCTTTGGTCATACCATCGTATTAAAATAAAAGAATGTATCCTTCTACGAAAGTCATCTAATAGGGCTTAAAATCCCTGGCTAAATGATATGACCTATGTGGAAATCTTAACTACCCAACAGTCAATTTGAATAAGGGACTCCCAGTCTGAGTCATTCTCCTAAAAATCAACTCAATCCTAATTGTGAATGAGAACTTCCTAGTCGTAGGCTCGTAATAGTACGACTAACTTTACTATTACGAATTCGTAATCTTTTGCGAAAATTGGCCTACATAGGCCACCAAATAAACTTGTCATGACCCACACCCACTTTTCGGATACGAGTGCGTGCGTAAGTCCATCCTACGCTATGGTATCGACGGTAGAACGCTGTCTAGCCCGCAATAAACAAAATGCTCATAAAATAGTATCTTTATTTGCTCATTCACAATAACTAAATAATATTCACAAGTTTACATTTAGTCAGTTATAGTGTCTCACAAATCTAATACAACAAATTTAAACTATCTAACTAGTCTCTAGGTTTTAGCCTTTAGGTACACCCGTATCACGCCAACGATCCAATACAAAGTGTAGCCGCGACTAATATGAAATATTGGTTTGCAGTCAGGAATAAAACAAGTACACATATGATAGGCTATTCAAAATATGATAGAAATTACAAAACATGAAAATAGCATATATGATGTAAACTAGCAGGTAAAACTAACATCATGGCATAACATAAAAAAGGAACAAAAAAATTTTATAACAAGATATAACGACTAGAAGAAAAGCAGGTAAATATGGTGACATGGCATGTAGCGAAGAAAAAAAGAGGAATCAAGTGAAATGACACCTATCTACGTGTGTTGAAATATTGTGTTCGACATGTGAATGGCTAAGGGATAAATTCGGCTAACTGCACGTGTCGTGTGCAGCTGCTATTATTCACGAAAGACCAATGGGATGGAAATGGTAGTTCACAAGTCTACTGAGATATTTTTCTGTTTGACTAGTACTCAAAGATTCAAATAGGTCACAAGCACGATAATCATGTAAATACATTAGTCACGAGCATAGTAGTTAAGAAATATAACATATAAGGAATCCGTAATACTAACCCTGTGTAACAAGCGTGTCAGCAAAATATGAGATGCATATGTATAACATGTAATAGAAAAACTATCAGAAAATGAAAGCAATCAGTATATGTACTTGCCTGTGGTCCTTTGCTGGTTAAACCGATAATTCCATTGAGTCTGGAATAGTTTGATTGGCTAGGGTCGATATAAAGAAGTCTAAGGTCACAAGGAAATATGGATACGATTAGATCGGTCATGACCAAGATTAATCTAAGAGAAAAATCATTTAAGAAACGTAAATCTTAATAAAAAAATAATATATATCCATTTAGAAGTATTTATAAACTATCTAGAAATTATCATTCTTTTAAAAACTACTAATAATTTTTTGTCAAGATAATAGTATTTTAAGACACATTTAAGAACATATATAAAGGCCCATCAATTACTTACATATAAATAAGATAATAAAATAATATATTTAAAGTCAATAAGTAATAAGATTTAAAACCCATTAATTCTAAATAATAGAAATATTGTAAATCCCATAACATATAATATATATATATATATATATATATATATATATATATATATATATATAAAATATATATATATATATATATATATATATATATATATATATATAGAATATAGTCCATGCACTTTATTTAGAATTTTATAAAAGCAAACCAATTATAGGCCCAAACATATACTAATACATATATAAAGCTACTTAAGAAGGTAAATAGGTATTGGGCTCATGCCC